>CABEGB010000848.1:0-190542 GCA_901521435.1 Crematogaster levior | reverse complement strand
AACTTGATTTTTACATTTTTATTTTACAAATGTGACATAATTCGTTTTTCTTGAATACTCGCACTAACTCGCCGGGATCGGGGTTCGATTGAGTGAAGAACGTAAGTCGTAAACTTAATATAAAAATGCTTTATTATAAACTAAAGGGTGGATGCACATTGAAATCTCGTACTCGATTTGGATTCGATACTTTATTCGACCCTCCGACTTGCTCGCTATTTAGACGGCACAATCCCCTCTCCTCCCCGCCTCGCCACGGCGCGGAAAAATTAAAGGGCCGTGAACGGTGTTGGATCGCGCTAGAGCTGATGACGATTTAAAGGTCCGGTGCATACAGGTGCATATGATAAATACCGGTTTCGGCGCGCGTGAATAACAGTGCGAAAGTTTTGTTTACGCGTCGTTCAACATCGCGGCTGTATCGATGCGATTATGGGGTGCATCGTTACAAATATAATATTATATTTGAATATTATATTTTCGTGTTGTATGTATTTTAAAATTTACAATAAATATAGGTTACCAAATCATCATTAATCTCGAACTAGGCACGATACCTTCGACAGCTTTGGGAGTCGCCTGTGGCGTTAAATTGAGAAGAACTAAAGGAATCAGACCTTCATGCACTAGTATTCTCTATTAAAATATTAACATCGCCTCCCTACCTTGACCACCGCACCTAGATTCCGATCTGTGTATCAACTTTTGTCTGCGGGCAAGCACCAAGACACTCCATGGGCCTGCCCCCACCGGTGCTCCTCTTCCCTCCTGTCGACTCTCTCCGTGTACACATACACCAATTACTGCATATTTCCCGGACGTCTCAGACAACACCCCGCACGTTACTACCAATGTGCATGCATTGAAAAGTGCCTTCTCCGTCCTGAACTTCTCCTGACACAAGTGACCGGCCATTCTGCTCTCAGCCCATCACGATATGTGGGGCCCTGGGTATTACGAACCTTATTCTCCTTTCTGGGTTAAGATCCTCTGTATATATTCCCTTGTTTTCTTGCTACGTACCTATACAACCTAATCCTTTTATTCGAGGGTATCCACCCACAACTCCCGTAATCCCCCCGGGTTATATTTGTTTTTCGAACCGCCACCGCTGGACTATACCAAGGATCTTTTATTGCCTCGTTGTTTACCATACCTACACTTCGGGTTTCCTCGCGTCCTTTGTCACAATCGGTTCTTCCCTAACTCCACCTAAAAACTCAGTTACAGGGTTTCTCAACACACTGATTTTACCCCTACTGAAAACCCGGGCGAACGGTATTTTTAGCCTATTTTTATTAAATTCCTCCATCATCCCTTCCCTCAAGTTTTGCCGCATATTCTATTCCCCCATTTCCAACTATCACTCTCTACAGCAATCGGCCTTGTGTTAAAATAGCAGCTCCGATCTACTTACCCATAACAATTCATACATCGAAACGCATTGTCGGTTTGTCGACAAGCACACTAGCCTAGAACTAGAACTCATCCCTAGTTCTCCCCTTTCGTCGCAGCACGAGTAGTGGTGAAGGAAGAAACTTTCATGCTACTATAGGCGGGATTCCTTCCTGCCATTTATTCCCCCCTCGGTCTTGAGTTGGTTAACCGTGCTTCTCTTCAACAACTAGCTATGGCACTTTCTCGCCTTTTCTCCATAGTGCTCTTCATATAGTTCGCATGAACGACAACTTTCCTCCGGTGCGTGTGCCCCCTCAGCACGCGCAGATGGGCCAGTAGATTGATTACGATAGGCATATCTACTCAATTTCACCCGCGCAGTTCTTGTGAAAGGTGGGCACTGCCGCGAGGGTTTCTCCACATCAATGAATACGTCGGAAGTCGGATCCATTCAGGTTCCCCCTACGCGTTGGGCCAGCAGGTCAAAATTGGCCGCACCTAAGCTACCGCCTTCCCCTACATTAACTGTGGGCCTTTTTTTAAGCGCTTCCCTCTGGCCGATATAGACTTCGCTAGTCATCTAGATCCTGCTCTCTTACGCGGCTCATTCCTGACTCTTCTATCTCAATGCGGCCAGATGCGGAGCAGTTTCGTCCTTCGCTGCTAGCTCGCCCACGAACGCTACTCCCGTCATACTCTGGCCTGCACCCCTAATACGTTGAGACGTCGCCTGTGGCTACTAAAATCTTGTCTCCTCGTCGACCACCCATGCATGCTGTCATAAACCGGTTTCCGCGCACATACGCGGCGTCTTGCCTATTTTCACTCGAAAGATCTCACGTCATAGGAGGCCGAGAGGAACGTGGTTTTGGCGGTGCACCCGACCGAAAATATTGATTTCTCTCTGTCCATTCTCCTCTCCCTTGGCCTCATCTTTCGGGCCTGCCGTCACACACCGACCGTATGTTCCTGGCGGGAATAACCAGCTCCTGGACCGGCCTACCTGGAAGCTCCGGCCGGCCACTCTTATGGCTGCACGCTCAGCTGTGATCGACTCCTCCGCCTCGTCACAGAGATGGCGCAGCAGGGCGGTCGGGGAGGGAGCGCGTGCCACACGGGAAAGGGCCCCCCCGGGTGTGTGTGTTTGGGCTCCAGCCAGCCGAAGCTCAGACGCGACCCGCGTCATCCCATGGTAACATATTTCAGGGCCGTGCGCCCAGGGGGGACCCGCTAGGATGGGCCGTGGGGTCGAGGTCAATGTCCCCCAACACTGCGCCCACCAACAGTGGGCCTGGCGGGCAAGCCTGTCGGGGGGCCATGCTGCTGTGCTGGCAGGCTGCCTGGCCTTGGCCGTGGTTTTCGCCGCCCCCCGCATACGCGGCGCGCGGAGCGAGCACAAGTCAGCGAAGGCTAAGGCGGCGCGGGTCGCCCGTCGGAGGCTCATGACGTCGGGGACGGGACCATCCGGCGGATGGAGGGCACCGTTGCATCCACCCATCATACGGCAGGCCCTAGCCGCACGGGTGGGCACACAGACAAGGGAACTCGTTCCCCGCACAGGCTGCGCACACGAGCTTACCAGCGCGCAGAGGGGTAGACGCCCTCCGGATAAGGCGGCGGAGCTTCTTGGCGGTGCCCCAAGTAAACTCTTAGACCACACCCAGCTCGGTACCTTCGTCTTCCTCCCCTCGTACACCTAAGCTGTGTAGCCTACGCCATGCCCTGAGTAGCCGCATGAAAGGGCCGGAGCAAGACTTCGGATATTATGTAGGAGGGAAAGCACACCCACAGCCCTGTGGACCCGCTAAGGCGTGATGGGACGGGCCGTACGCGCGCTTGCTAGCCCTCGCCCCTGACGGGAGTCGCCGAAGGTAGGGGTGGGCCGCTATGGACCTTCTCACGCCTGGCGTCACCGACCCCAGAGGCGACCCCAACACCCTAGTGAGCTACGGGCATTCACCTCGAAGCAGAGAGCGCCCAAACCGGCGCCGAGCCTGCCGTGACCACACCCTCCGTATCGCCCCAGCCTCTCCGGCGGGACTGTTGACCCACCCGGAGGTTCGCCGGCGGGGTCCCGCTCTTGCCCGTGGTGCGTGCGTGCAGCATAGAGGACGCACGGATTCTCCAGGCCGCATGGATCGTGGGTTCCGGTGGAAGTTATCAAGGATGGCGATGCAGGGTGTAGCCCCCCGCCCAGCGCGGTCTGCTAGCGCGGCGCACGGCCCCATCTGTTTCGAACTACACTGCTCGGAGAGCTGGCCCAGTTACACGAACGCCCTTTCTAGTGCGGGGCGCGCGCCGCCGGAGGAACACTCCTTACATGTGTGGCATGGTTAAGTGGGAGGGCCGACGGTCTCTATCGCCCCCGTATGGCACACTCTGGCCCGGTCGTTGGTCCCGCCTTGGGTATTACTCGGCCGCGCAGCGGTATCCTCGCTGTTAACGCTGTAAAATAGATATGAAAAAGTAGTGGCATGTCCAAGCGGGGATGGACTCTATCAGTACTTTCGAAAAGTCAGGTTACGAGGCCTGAGTGATACAGCCTTGAGAGAACGCAGCGGACGTTGAGCGTGCAGCATGTGGGAAGTGCACGCTTTGGTGGGTGTGACCTAGCACCTGAGGGGACGCGTAGCTTCTTGAGGACCCGCTACCTAGGGCACGGGCAATACTATTCCGTCAGGTGAGAAGATAAGGAAATAAAGAGTAGAACTCTTTCGCAGAGGGAGCCGCATATGATGGCTTAAGTCACAGAATATTCTACCTGGTTAGTATGCGATAAAGTATGTGAGGAACCAGAGGTGCGGTCGACAGTCGGGAGCATTATAATGAAGATTTGGTAATAGAATAATATGCAATATATACAGCTATTTACTTCTAATATGTGTTGTATACGCCGACCCCCATATAATCCTAGCATGTAGGCCCAGTGTGGCTAGCTGTCGCACTTGTGTATGGGATCGTGGAATGACCCAGTTCTTTGATAACAGGCATTTACGCTGCAGTCACTCTTTTTGGTATGGCTTTTTGATATAAAATTTTAGGTGGGGGTGCAAGGCACATTATGTGGCGGGAGAGATCTAGGGTGAGAAATGGTCGGGTTGGTTGTCCGAGGAACGCCACAACTTAAACAATCTTCAGGGAACCAGCGAGAACTAAGAAGACAAGAAGGGACCGACAAAAAAACGAAATAATAATAACGGAAAATTGCCGTTTTGGTGGATCAAAAAGCAAGCGGATATTCGCCTATAAACTTACAAAGACACAGAAAATTAACCGCAATTTATGATGGCGTCATTAGCATTATTTGATTATAGTTATACTTTTATTTACTTATTTATTTATTATTGATACTGTTAGCTATTTAGATTATTTTTATTATTTAACATATTTGTACTTGATCCATTTATGCATCATCTAGCACATCTATACTTTTATTTATTTTTCTCTCTTTTAATATATTGACACGGTCAATTACTATTTATTTATTTAGTTTTGTCTGGTCTAAATTTGTCCTGGACTCAGAGAACGGTAGAATTTGTTACCACTCAGTCCCCATTCATGCTGTTACAAATCTCTGACGTGTTTTCTACACTTGCACAAACCGAATTTTCTTTATTGTTTTATATATGGACTCTATTTGACACACGGCCTCTGTAAGTTGTAAATTAATATATTACAAAATTGTGGATGATTTAAAAATGTAATACCGTTCCTTTCAGTATGTAACGCTGTTGAGAAAAAACTGTATAATACCATTTGAAAGGGACCTAGAACCAATGGTCGAAACGTCGTGAACACAAATAAAGATATCTGTTCGGTACGGAATGGAGCCTTGAGGAGATAGAGGCGGAAAGTTACGAACACGCACACGTAAAATAATGTCACACACGCAAGTTTTTGTATAATAACTAAAAGGAGTAACAGAGTATATTTAACACAGTCAAAGTTATTAAAAGTAATATGTACAAGGTTCTTTACACACACTCTCACACACTTTCAGGGCGCGGCGCACAGCGCGGACAGTGCGAGTCCGCGAGGAACGCGACAACCGAAGGAGAGCGCTCGAGGCGTGTATCAGCGCGGAGTTCGCGAACGCGTGGAGTAAGCGACTCCTAAGCTACGCGTGTATTGAACGCAGCAAAGCGTGCGACTTTGCTGTCACGAAAACCGCCGAACTCAGATAAACGGCAATTATCTGAGATGTTGCGTGCGAATCACTATATGCGTTTTTAAAGCTATCGAAATGCGGGTCGTACCTGAGCGGATCAAAGTAGACTGGCCCCGTCCCCACTCTGCATCCGCTTTTTATACTGTGCTTTTCTGGAATGCTCTTTCCTGTCGTCACTTCCTCTTGAAGGAAATGACGACATAAAAAGAACACTCCAGAAAAGCTCGGAAAATTCTATATGAATACATTTATATAAGTATAATTTGACACAAATAATTGGGGACGATGACAAGGCTTTTTGAATGCTTGGAGAAAACGGCAGCGCCGCCGTTTCGCTACTTTAGCGCGCTCCGCGTGAGCGCGGCTAAGTCCGAAAATGTAATGATAGCGGGACGTAAGTCCCGCGTACAGCGTGACTGGAGAGCAACGACAGCAATGCGTGCGATAGAACACACATCACTGCCGCTGCTCTCCACGGATGTCATTGCTGCATTACACCCCCTGTGTTGCACAGGCCATGCAACACAGGTGATGCAATGCGTGATGAGGGCTTGGCGGAGCCCTTCGTTCGCTCGCGAACATATCATATAGCTAGTTTGCCGTCAAATAATATCTTTTTTTTTTAATTGTTAATCATTGGAGAAAAGAAGATTTATTTTCATAATTATGTAAAGTGTTATATAAAAGAAATAGAATTATGTGTAGGAAAAAGTCCTTTGCTTATTCATATTTTATAAATTATATATGTATTGGGTTGCCCGAAAAGTAATTGCCGATTTTTTCATTAAAAATAAAATACAATTTTTTTGTACATAGAATGAACTTTAATCAATTATATAATTTCCATTTTGTTCGATGATCTTCTGCCATCTTTCTGGCAACTTTATAATTCCACGCTCGTAGAAGCGTTCGGCGGTTTTCGTGACAGCAAAGTCGCACGCTTTGCTGCGTTCAATACACGCGTAGCTTAGGAGTCGCTTACTCCACGCGTTCGCGAACTCCGCGCTGATACACGCCTCGAGCGCTCTCCTTCTGGTTTTTATCGGCAAAAAACTGATTCAAGTGCGATTTCACAGTTTCATCATCAATGAAAGTTTTATTACCGTTCAAGTAGTTCTGCAAAGATCGAAACAGATAGTAATCTGATGGCGCAAGGTCAGGGCTATATAGTGGATGTACATGATAACATCAATTCCCAACCAAGTTCCATTAATTTTTGGCGAGTGACCAAAGATGTGTGTGGTCTGGCGTTGTCCTGGTGAAAGACGACACCCCTACGATTGACTAATTCTGGCCGTTTTTCGATAATCGCTGCATTCAGTTTGTCCAGTTGCCGACAGTAGACTTCTGTATTGATCGTTTGGTTCCTTGGAAGCAGCTCAAAAAATACCACACCTTTCCAATCCCACCAAATTGAAAGCAAAATCTTCTTTTGGTGAATATCAGCTTTCGAGGTGGTTTGTGGTTCATCATGCTGGACCATGATCATTTTCGATTGACATTATTGTAAACAATCCATTTTTCATTGCCAGTGATTCGCTTCAAAAAAGGATCGAATTCATTGCGTTTGAGATGCACATCGCAAGCATCGATACGCTTTGTTAAGTGAATTTCTTTCAGTTCATGTGGTACCCAAATATCAAGCTTTTTAACGAGTCCAAGACGTTTTATATGATCGTGGATTGTTGATTTCGGTATTTTCAACTTCTCTCCAATCTCTCGCTCAGTTACATGACGATCCAATTCGATTATGGCTTTGATTTGCTCATCATCAGCTTTCATTGGCCGACCTGAACTTTGCTCATCTTTGAGCGAAAAATCTCCAGAACAAAACTTATCAAACCAATTTCGGCACTGTCTTTCTTTTAAGGCTTCCTCACCATACACATCACGTAACTTTTTAGCAACCTGCGCTGCGTTTTTTCCTTTACGGAAATAAAAAAGCAAAATATGACGAAAATGCTCGTTTTTGGACTCCATACTAAAACTGACGGCAAACTAACAATTTTCAACAAAAACACGTGCAATTTGCTTCTAAAGTAAACTAAAAGTGACAGCTAACAAACGTCAGAAGAAAACAAATCACAACATTGACATAAGACATTCACAAATACCACTAAAACCATCTATGTGTGAAATCGGCAATTACTTTTCGGGCAACCCAATATACACATAGAGTATTTATATATGTATTTATACATTGAATATAAAGCCAGAGGCGTAAATCGTGTGCTGGTTACAAAAATGTCAGAGGCGTAAATCGTGTGCTGGTTACAAAAATGTCAGAGGTGTAAATCGTGTGCTGACTAATTTAAATACCAGAGGCGTAAATCGTGTGCTGACTACAAAAATGTCAGAGGTGTTACGTCGTATTAAGACAATAGAATTTCTTCTATTTTTGGGTCAATGCATTTAAGCACTTTACCCTGGGAACGGAGAGTGCAGTTTTTAGGATTGAGTGATAGAAGGGAGGGTCGGATAGTTAGAGGGGAGGACGATTGGGAATCCCGAAAAGATTGCGGAGTCTATAGGCAAGTCTACGGGGATCGCCTTTGGGAATATTTTTATGGTTAGGAAATTTGAGGCTGATTTCTAATTTGTTGAAAATATACGCGGGCACTGATTTTACTCTTGACTACTGTTTGAATCTATTTTCTAGTTGCGCTAATTTTTGAAATAAAGGAAAAGGATCCTGGTTTAGAATAAAGGCAGTTTTAATTTGAAATTTCAATCTCTTTACTTGCACTCATCGTCCGCCTTTGGAAGACATGAAAGAAAAATAGTTACGACACAGAACGCACCAAGGAATCGTTATTGAGAGGACGGGGGCCACACTAATGGCAGCGACAGTCCTGGAGATTGGGGCCACACTAATGGCAGCGACAATGGTAACAACTCCTTGGATATCGTTGTGTTTAATGTACATTAACAAGAATTTAAACTCGAGGCAGAGCAGAGATTCAATTTCATTCGGAATTATAAATGCTATTTGAATTTATTGAAATAAAGAAAAGAAAAGAAACAAAAATAAAAGATATTATAAAAGATGCTACGTAAACTATTAAGGAAGTGCGACTATAGTTATGGTTCTCACTTTGAATTCGTAATAAAATTTAAAGACTCGGAAGAATTAAGAGTATTGCGAACCGTGTTCCGAATAGTGTTGCGCTTGAACAGCGTTGGTTGATTTAACTGACTGAAGTGTTTCGGAAAAACTACATGTCTCTGCTTTTTGACAGCTTCTTTTATACCTTAGTAGATCTCCTCTCAATAACCAATCAGCACTCTTCAAGTTTGGAAGGACCTATACTCGCACTTGCTTACTTAAGATAAGAAAAGGGAGAGCAGAGCTCCGCGTAAGCCCCACTCCTGACTTTACGGAGTCTCGACTTAGTTCTAAAAGTTTAAACTATATATTTATAATAAAAATTTGATTAGTTTTTCTAGTCTATGCTTATCCTTATGCGAGGAGAGTCTATCATGTTTTTGAATCATTGTTCTATCTTTTCTAGATCTTGAGATATTTCAACAAGTATTATTTTAATGTGATTTTAATGACTTGCTCGTCTTCGCATTCAGAAAGATTTCTATCCTATTGCTAAAATTACTTAGTTATTATACAGGGTGTCCCAGACTTCGCGCACCATAGGTAAATGGGAGATTCCTGAGATCATTTCGAGACGAAAATTCTAATACCAAAATATCGAGGGTGCTATAGTTTTTAAATGAGAAGGGTTTATAGTTGACTAATCAAGTCGTCCGAAATTCGCGCGCTCAGGCATGGCACACTGTACAGTAGTGAAGGTGTTTTCAAGCCCCAATTCTATTCTCGAAATTGATAATTTTGCATACGTTGTTGTTATAATTGTTTCTTATTTTATTGTATTTTATTGTATTTATGTTATAATTATGATAATTCATGTTATAATTATGATAATTAATTAATAGTAAAATATGTCAGTATTGACTTTGGAACACGAACTGTCAAAGCTGTCACATGAAGTGTATCGCAAATAAGTGACAATTTCACATGACAAAATGTAAAATTAATATCAAATGAATAATTTTTTATTTACGACTGCTACGGCTATAAAATTCTCATTTGTAAAATGATCTCTTAAAAAATTTATGTAAATATTCCCTGTTAGTCTTATAAACATTATGTTTTTAAAAATTATTCATTTGATATTAATTTTACATTTTTGTCATGTGAAATTGTCACTTATTTGCGATACACTTCATGTGACAGCTTTGACAGTTCGATGCGTATGTACAATATTGATATTAAATTTCAATATTGATATTAAATTTTTGATTATAACATAAATACAATAAAATAAGAAACAATTATAACAACAACGTATGCAAAATTATCAATTTCGAGAATAGAATTGGGGCTTGAAAACACCTTCACTACTGTACAGTGTGCCATGCCTGAGCGCGCGAATTTCGGACGACTTGATTAGTCAACTATAAACCCTTCTCATTTAAAAACTATAGCACCCTCGATATTTTGGTATTAGAATTTTCGTCTCGAAATGATCTCAGGAATCTCCCATTTACCTATAGTGCGCGAAGTATGGGACACGAGATGCATGCATATAATTTATTTTACTTATTTTAAAAGAGTTTCCTGAGAGAAAAAAAAAGGAATTAAATTTCTTTGTTTGAAAATGATTTGGTCGTAGCAATCGTGGTCTAACGCGTCATTGGTGCCGTCTTTTATCTTTTATCTAGGGACGGTTGAGCGTATAAACATCGATACCGGTGAATAAGATCCTCAGGAATGCTCGAAAGGAAAATTTAGATAAAATTTTAGAGAAACTTTTTTGTAATAGCAGAATATATATATATAATAAGAGAAAGAGGTTTACTGGGATGTAACAGAGGCGTAAATCGTGTGCTGGTTACAAAAATGTCAGAGGTGTAAATCGTGTGCTGACTACAAAAATGTCAGAGGCGTAAATTGTGTGCTGGTTACAGAAATGCCAGAGGCGTAAATCGTGTGCTGGTTACAAAAATGCCAGAGACATAAATTGTGTGCTGGCTAATTTAAATACCAGAGATGTCAATCCTGGTAATGAAATGTCAGAAGTGTAAAAAATAATAATAATTTTGTATCCTCCGTTCATTGCTACCGCAGCCATAAGATATGGTCGTGACAATGAAGAAGTAGGAAGAAAAGAATTGGCTATAAAATTAAGAAAAAAATAAAACCGTGTGGATTATTTATTGATATTAAAAATCCATGCTTGAGTGCTTCTTCTATTGATGAAAACGGTCTGGTGGAAATTAAATGTCCTTTATCTGCTGAAAATTTAACAGTGGAAAAAGCCATTGAAAAAATATCTTTTTAAAAAGGTATCTTCGATTTAAAAAATCCACAAGAAATAAATCAGAATCAACGATATTATTATCACGTTCAAGGTCAAGTGAACATAACGTAGCGAGAATATTGTATTTTTGCCATATGGTCACCACAAAACATGAAAATAGTGCACGTAAATATATATAATGATTAGTCAACTATAAACCCTTCTCACTTAAAAACTACCCAGACAGCATAATAACATTTTAAAAACGTTTTAAAAACGTACATGTTGGACGTTTCATACGTATTTAAAACGTCCAGATTAGAGCCCAAAACGTTTTTAGAACGTTTTATGGACGTCCAGTGTTTCTGGACATCTAAAAACTGTTCTTTTTAAGTACTAATTAGACCAAAATTGGACTTGTTTTGGACATTAAAAGGACTTTTTAAAATAAAGTATAATTAGGTGTATAGGTAGTTTTTACAAAATATTTTAATTACAAAAATTATATTTATTGTTTCTTCTTCTTATAAAAACATTTTTTTATTGCCATATATTATTAATTATAAAAAAGGAGTAATATTTAAATAGAGTTATAAATATAGTTCTATCCGTCTGTATTTATATATATTTAACATAATATTATGCTAACTAAAATGCAATTACCATTACAACGTAAGTATGAAACAGTTTATATAATCAAAAATTGGAGTAGATAAAAGCCTTTTTATAGAGCCAATACATATGTACATACCCTGCTGGAAAAAATGGATTGAAATCGATTAAAAAATTTTCAATCAATTACAATGCGAAATCTTAATTCCACTTTGTAGAATTAAAGCGCATTAACATACAAAATATATAGAAAATGATTAAAAACGATTTTAAAAAATCGATTAAAATCGATTAAACATTCATAAAAATTTTAGCATTTTTATTGATATTCAATCTATTTTAATCGATTTTTTTAATCGTTTTTAATCATCTTCTATATATTTTGTATGTTAATGCGCTTTAATTCTACAAAGTGGAATTAAGATTTCGCATTGTAATTGATTGAAAATTTTTTAATCGATTTCAATCCATTTTTTCCAGCAGGGTTACTTGAATGTATCATGTATTAAAACTTTCGATAATTTACCATTTAAAGATATTAATCATTTGTACTTGATTGAATGTGAAAGTGATGAAAAAAATATACGCAGTATTAATGATGTGTTAGAAAAAGTTGTTCTCATTAATTCAAAAATTGGACGGTACATAGGTTTATTGTGCAACACTGTTGAATTGCAATAAAAAAATTATTATTCATTCTTAGAAGTCGTTTTTTCATTTGCATGCCATTTCAAATCTTTACACTATTATGTAATTGATACCAATTTAATTTGTCATAGGTAGAAAATCAAAATTAAAATTCGTTGGTTTCTACAATAAAATGTCTAATACAATTTACTTGATTATTAAAATGAATTGAATATGTAACAGAGCGTAGTCGCATTGGAGTTGATTAAAACGTATTTAGTATTTTACAATTGAATCGAATTTAATTTTCAGTAAATAGAATGTCAATTAAAATCAATTAAATGGCATAGAAAAATGTTTTTTTTTAAATTCTATTAAAGTAAATGGGAATTAAAAAGAGTAAAAGTAAACTAAAATATGCAATTTGTTTAATTATTAAAACAAATTGAAATACGTACCAGGGTGTTGTCGCATTGAAGTTGATTATTTAGTTATATACAATTGATATGGATTTTTAATTATTATTTGGAAAAATGACAATTAAAATCGATTAAATGATATAGGATAGTATCTTATTTAATTCTATTAAAGTGAATAGAAAATAAGACAAATGGAATTAAACTAAAATAAACATTCGGTTTGATAATTAAATTGAATTGAGTTATGTACCAGAGACTAATTGCATTGGAGTTGATTAAAACGTATTTAATATTTTATAATTGAAATAAATGTAATTTATGTTGATAGAAAGACAATTAAAATTGATTAATATAATATAGTACAATATATTATAATATTATATTAAAGTGAATAGAAATTAAAACGAATAGAATTAAACTAAAATAAACATTTTGTTTGATTATTCAATTCAATCGAAATAAATACCAGAACGTAGTCTCATTAGAGTTGATTTAAACGTACATAGTATTTAATAATTGATATAAATTTAATAATTAGTTGATAGAATGACAATTAATATCGATTAACCAACATAGTAAAATATCCTATTAAATTTTATTAAAATTAATAGAAATTAAAATGAATAGAAGTACATTAAAATAGATAATTAGTTTCATTATTTAAATGAATTAAAATATGTACCTCAGCCTAGTCGCATTGGAGTTTATTAAAACATACGTAATTTATTGCAATTAAAATCTATTAAATATGTAATATATTGAAATCAATTCAAAATGATACCTTTTATTTCCTATTTTAATGTATAAAACTGAATTAAAACATTTTATTGATTGGATTAAATTCAACACGATTGAAATTTATACGTTTTTAGTATAGAAATAGATAGCATAAAAATATAGATATAAAAATTGATTCAATCCGATTAAATTTTAATCGACTAATTTCTGGTTGTCGATTGGAAATATAGTAAACTATTAAAAGTGATTAAAATTTTATAGTCGCATTGAAGTTTATTAAAACATACATAATTTATTGCAATTAAAATCTATTAAATATGTAATATATTAAAATCAATTCAAAATGATAACTTTTATTTCCTATTTTAATGTATAAAACTGAATTAAAACATTTTATCGATTGGATTAAATTCAACACGATTGAAATTTATACGTTTTCAGCATAGAAATAGATAACATAAAAATAGATATAAAAATTGATTCAATCCGATTAAATTTTAATCGACTAATTTCTGGTTGTCGATTGGAAATATAGTAAACTATTAAAAGTGATTAAAATTTTATCGATTTCAATCGATTTTAATAAATCTTTTCCAGCAGGGTATGGCGTAGTGATAAACCATTACAAATATTCGTAAAAAATTCATAAAAATTCGCGAACAGAATTACGCAGATTTAGACGTATTTAGAGTTTCGGCTCACTGAGCCCTCTTCAGTAACGCATAAATCAAAACAAATTACAGTTAAAAGTAGCCGAGCACATAGATCCCGTAGGAGACACAATCTCGTTGTCACGGTGTTGGTAAGATCAAGGTGTTGGAGGAGTAGATGTCAGTGACTCCCTCGAATTGGATATGTCCGTGGAGTGGTGACCAGAAGAACGCACTATGTGATAATGAGAGGAAAGAGAAGCAAGAGTTGTATTGTCAGACATTGTACAAGAGTTTGGAGAAATTCCGAAATTTGTAGAAAGTTATTGTTGCTAGTATATGAGAAATGATTTCTATATGAATTTAAAAATATTTGAATTGAAGAGCAGTACCTGTTCTTGCCTCTCTCGATCCCATTACATGATCTTTCTTATTAGAACGTCTTAACAGATGTTATAACAGAGACGAACTGAGATTGAAGATCAAATAGAACGTCTTCAAAAACGCAGACATAAAAACATAAATATTAAGAAGGGGAAAGCACCAATTAAAAACGTATTATCTTTCGTATGTTTGGAAATAACAAAGTCAAATATGTTTATAATATTATTTTTCAGCAAGACTTGAAATGATCTCCAAATAAGCATCGTTTAACTGTTCGGAATCTTTTTGTAAATTAATACTTGCTTTTTGTGATTTGATGTAGATCATTTCCGATATCAACCGTTTCTGATAATTATATTAGGTATCAAGATTTTTAACATCTTCCCAGTCAAACGAATGGTTGTAATTCAGCATGTGCTCAGTAACAACCGAATGCTTAGATGGGTCTAATTTAACATTGTATTTATGTTCTTTTATTCTTGTCTTAAGTTGTCTTTTGGTTTGTCCAACGTAAGATGCATCACAGTCTTTGCATTGGATCTTATAGATGACATTGTTCTTATTGAACTTTTCAGTTTCGTCTTTTTGTACCTTGATGAATTTGTTTAATTTGTTGATGCATCTTAATCCTAAATCTACTTCGGAGTTATTAATATGAGCTGATATTTTGTTAGTGATACTTTTTATATACGGTAAAACTAAGTATTGTTTCTGGTTGTTATTTTTCGAGCTGTTTAAATGTTCTTTTTCTCTATTATTAACCTATTATTATTAACCTATTATATATTATTATTAACCTTGTTGGTGAGTTTGTAGATTCTTTTCTGTAAGCAGTTAAATATTAGGTCGAGAGGGTACCCATTGTTTAATAGAAGATTAATGCAGAGATATATATTTTTCTGATGAAATTGCGGATGTGAAAGTAATATCGCTCTGTCTATTAAATTATAAACAGTTCCTATTTTATGAATCAGAGGGTGATCTGAAAAGTACGATAGGAACCTTCCCGAAAATGAATTTTTTTGGTACCAGTCAATATATATCTTGTTATCATTTAAAATAATGTTAAGATCGAGGAAACTAATCTTTCCATCAATACTGGGTTCTGTGGTGAATCTCCTCACAAACACTTGAACAACATAACAAAACATTTTCACAAAACATTCACACATTTCAAGAATAGACTAGATCAGGGGTCGGCAACCTGCGGCTTGCGAGCCACATGCGGCTCTTTGGATGTGAAGTTGCGGCTCTTTAGTTCCATACGCAAATATTATTTATTTTATCAAAAAAAAAAAAACATTTAAAAATCGTTCTGAATCGATTAACGAGGATTAGGCACCGATTCTATCTCTCAGCCACTTGTACTCGCTTTTCACCGCACCCCTCCCCCGTGACACGCGTCGTCACTGTCGTCAGTCCATCGGAAGCTCTCGAATGACGCCGTCGTCGGATGTTTCTATGTAGGTTTTAATTCGCTTTCGACGCAAGACAATTTGGGGCGTCTTCACCAGTGCTTTGGCTGTGACGTATAGTTTGTTGTTTGTAAAAGAGTTAGTGATAAACACGTTCTGACAAGTCCGTTCGTGCCAGTCGGCGATCACCGAATTATTCACCGAATTATTTATTTTATTTAGGTAAGTATTTTTAATTGGGAAATATCGTTGTAAAATGTTTTTTGATAAATTATATTTCATTATACCCAGCTTCTCGTATGTATTTACTTAGGTATACGTTGACATAGTAAATAATTGCAAAACTTGTCATCTGCTGTTTTGCATACCTAAATAATAATGTTAAAAATTCTTTATTACAGCTTCACCGCAAGCATGGCATCTACAAAAAAAAAGAGAAGAACTGAAGAGCATCGAGAATTCAATCGGGATTGGACGGAGTCGTTCGCTTTCACATGCAACTCACAAGTAACACTACCCAAGTGTTACTCACCGATCGTCTTGAAATTTGGTTTACATATTCTTGAGTGGAAAATATTTGATACGTATTTTTTTATATCGGCTAAAAAACATTTTAAGGGGGCTAAAAAAATTTTTGAACATCGTAAAAACTACTATCGCAACGTGTATATTGTGTCACCGTGGGCTTCTTGCTTGGATGTTTGAAAAATACATTTAAAATTGGCTGAAATGTATTACCTGGGGGTTTTTGGTATCGGGGATGACGAATCTGAAGTCAGAATTTTAAAATTCGAAATGGCGGATCCAATATGGCGGTCGAATTTTTTAAAATTAATTTTATTTTCATGACAATGGGTATGTAGGGTTTTCTGGGGTCGCTAGTTACGAATCTGAAATCAGAGTTTCAAAATTCAAAATGTCGTATCCAATATGGCTGACGAATTTTCAAGAAATTGTTTGATTTTCATAAGAATGGGAATACTGGTGTTTTTGGGGTCGCTTAATACGAACTTGGAGCATGATGGAAGGATTACATGGTGTGTGCAGAACTCGTAAACCACGCCCCTTTTCAGCCTTCGGTGCACGAAAAAACACAGGGCAGGCAACTGCGAAAAACGAAATGTTTAGCTTTTAAAGTTTGGCACAACTGGTGTGTAAGCGTCCTTTTCGCACTCCCTGTATTTTCTTCCATCTCACTTTGTGTTATATACAGGGTTGGGCAAAAGTCCGGAAACGGTCAAATATCTCGAAAAGGATCAACTATAGCGAAAAATTGTAAATAGCAAAGTTGTAGGGCTTAAAAAAATGTACCTAATGATGACTAAAAATTTTACTTTGAGTGGAGGACGAAGATCATATAAAAGTCAAATTGAATTTTTTAAATGGAACTGCCTACTTTTTATTGCATATTCTTATAGCTTATCTCGAGACCTTTCCAAAACACTATAATAAAGTATTTTTTTGTTAAGTATTTTCCGAGTTATAAAGCTTGAAATAATTTCATAATTTTACATAAACTGTAAAATATCTCGTAAAATATTTACTTTTCGATGACCTTACCTCAATACTTTTATGCACAGAATAATGAGAGGAACCAATTGGTGTCAAGAAAACACATAGTTGTTTTTAAGAAAAAATATGCAATTTGTAACTAACAATTACATATTTTTTCTTAAAAACAACTATGTGTTTTCTTTACACCAATTGATTCCTCTCATTATTCTGTGCATAAAAGTATTGAGGTAAGGTCATCGAAAAGTAAATATTTTACGAGATATTTTACAGTTTATGTAAAATTATGAAATTATTTCAAGCTTTATAACTCGGAAAATACTTAACAAAAAAATACTTTATTATAGTGTTTTGGAAAGGTCTCGAGATAAGCTATAAGAATATGCAATAAAAAGTAGGCAGTTCCATTTAAAAAATTCAATTTGACTTTTATATGATCTTCGTCCTCCACTCAAAGTAAAATTTTTAGTCATCATTAGGTACATTTTTTTAAGCCCTACAACTTTGCTATTTACAATTTTTCGCTATAGTTGATCCTTTTCGAGATATTTGACCGTTTCCGGACTTTTGCCCAACCCTGTATATAGTTTATATACCTGATAGCTTACCCACAACCAAATCCTCCAACAATAGCAACCTTCTTGCCACTCGGTATGGTGAACGATACATTTTTAAAAATAGGTTTTCCTTCAACATATTGGAAATTTACGTTTCTAAATTGAATTTCCGACGAATCGTACGTCACGTGAAATCTTAGTGCATTTTCTTTTGACTGTTAATACAAATCCAAAGATTAATTAAATAGTTGACGGTATATATTGTATAGATCATTTTTTATGAGGATAGATGCTAGACTCTTGATACTTCGAATTCAAATAATTTTACCTTAATTGCAGTGTCTGTTGTCATATTATATATATATATATATAATAAGGAAATCCCTAGAATTCTAGGAATGTAAGTAGCGGTATATTGCAGAATTGACTGACTAGACTGTTACAATATACGAATGTGTATTATGTGACATATTATACAATATAATTATATATTTATATAATATATATATATATATATATAAATATAATTATATAAATATATAATTATATTGTATAATATGTCACATAATACACATTCGTATATTGTAACAGTCTAGTCAGTCAATTCTGCAATATAACGCTACTTACATTCCTAGAATTCTAGGGATTTCCTTATGTTGGTAGACATGTATTTTTTCGTGTCGCGATTAGAAAAGAAGAGCAGATTTTAGAGAGAGAACGAGATCGTATCGCACACACCATGTAATCCTTCCATCATGACTTGGAGTCAGATTTTCAAAATTAGAATAAATAATTATTTTAAAATACACTTCTTTGTTTTGCCTGCAGTTAGCCTACTGTGGTAATAGTTTCCAGGGTCTACCGCGAGGAGGTTGCAGTGCTATTATAGACCCCCTTTTTTTTATTATTTTATTTATTTTTTTGTAGTTTTGTTATTTTTTGTGTTTTTTTGTTTTTTGTTTCTTGTTTTATATATTAAAAAATTTGTATGCAAAGTACGGTTTAACTACACCACATGTTGTTCACAATAGTGGGGGAATTTGTTGTCGGAAACTGCAAAAAAGTGATCAATGCACATCGATTTCGTGCACCAGGCACATTTGATTATCGCAACGTCATTGCAAAGCTCACAATTGGTGCTACATCCCTTTAAGCAATACTCCACTGGAGTCAAACATTTGTCTGGTCTTTCATTTATATAACCGCTTCTCCACCAAGCATACCTGAACATATTTACAAATCTTGGGGACGAAAACTGATTATGGATCAGCGACTGGATTTTTAAAATATTATTCCTTAAATGTAAATTAACGTCGTAATCGTAAGAAATAATAATATCGGAAAATTGTTTTAAGAAATTTTTCCACGGCCTAAACGTGTATACATCAAGTGGTTGTACTAATCCGGTTGTTCCAGCGGGAATGGTTAAAATTTTTACTGATTTTTCCCCTATATTAATATCATTAAATATCGTCTGTTTTTGGTCCATGAATCTAAAAGAAGTATTGATTCTTCATTAGTGTTTGGCAGCTACACATCCTGATACCATTTTATTGCCAGCTCGGACGTTTGCCAGCGCTAGGCCAGCGGCTCACAGCCATCCCCTCCCCATCCCCACCACCGACTACAGCGTGCTGTTCGGTCTGCAAGTTTGCATCACTGGCCGAAGTTTGTATCTCATTCCTCCTACCGCGGCCGTTCTTGTAGAAATTTCTTCTGGGCATTACTTTTTTTAATTTTTGAATTTAAAATGAAAGTTGTATTTATTTCGTTCGTATTTTCAAAGTCTCTTGAAGCGCAAATGTAGATAAGTTTTAATGTCTTTGTTCTGATTGAAATAATTAAATCTTTTAAGGCAAAACAGTCAAAGGTTTAGTTTTTATTATTAATTTAAAGCTTCTCGATTACATGAAGCTTGTTATTATCATATTTTTTCTCCAACATGAATCCTAAAAATATTATTACTTTACTGCAAAAGAAGTTTAATGGTCCGGAGTATGACCTCCAAACAATAATCACAGATGAAGAAAAAAGTTTTGCTCTGCAGTTGGAAAAATTGATTAAAAACTCTATCAACACCACTATGTTTGTAGAAACTTATGAATCCTTAAGTTTCAATGAACCAAGCGTATATCCATATGTAGTAATTGTCGATGAAGAGCTTAAGGAGAATTTCGAAGTTTTTGAAAATGAAAACAAGAAAGTTAAATTGGATGTTGATATTGACAGCGACTATAAGAAGAGAGCAGTTGAATTTTGGCGTGATGGAAAGAAAAAACGTAGAAGTTTGGAAGCAGTTCAGAATAGATTCAAAAGAGTAGTAAGTGTTCAATGTTT
This sequence comes from Crematogaster levior, assembly GCA_901521435.1. Lineage (NCBI taxonomy): Eukaryota > Metazoa > Arthropoda > Insecta > Hymenoptera > Formicidae > Crematogaster > Crematogaster levior. Next base: position 170,410 of record CABEGB010000848.1, on the reverse strand, counting down.
ATATAGATGGGAAGAACAAATGAAGGCAGGTGGAACACGAACTGAAAAACTGCTTCAAATTTCTCAATATGTATTGGAACACTTTAAAAATGCTTCTGATAAATCAGTTTCAGTTCATGATTTAGATTTAAAAAGATGGGCTTTAGAGGCAAGAGCAAAGTTTAATTTATCACGTCATCTTTTCACAGCGTCAGCAAAATGGATTCATAATTTTAAAGTTAAACACGCAATTGTTTCAAGAAAAATTAATAAATTTATAACTAAAAAACAAATTGAAACCAAAGATGAAGTGATTCAAAGATCTCGTGATTATGTTTCCAAAGTGAAGTCTGAAATGCAAACGATAGGAGTGGAAAATGTTTTTAATTCCGACCAGTCGGGATTTAATTTAGAGACTCACGCTGGTCGTACCTTATCATTTAAAGGTACTTTACAGGTAGAATGCCTAGCGCAGTCTCTAAATTCGTTAACGCACAGCTATACCATTCAACCATTCATTTCAGCAAGTGGAGAGTTGAAATCTCCTTTGATGATAGTTCTACAGGAGCCACAAGGCAAGTTTGGACCGATTGTCGAAAATAATATGTATAAAGCTGATAATATCGTGACCTTCGCCACAAAGTCAGGTAAATTAACGTCCGAGCTGGCAATAAAATGGTATCAGGATGTGTATCTGCTAAACACTAATGAAGAATCAATACTTCTTTTAGATTCATGGACAGGCCAAAAACAGACGATATTTAATGATATTAATATAGGGGAAAAATCAGTAAAAATTTTAATCATTCCCGCAGGAACAACCGGATTAGTACAACCACTTGATGTATACACGTTTAGGCCGTGGAAAAATTTCTTAAAACAATTTTCCGATATTATTATTTCTTACGATTACGACGTTAATTTACATTTAAGGAATAATATTTTAAAAATCCAGTCGCTGATCCATAATCAGTTTTCGTCCCCAAGATTTGTAAATATGTTCAGGTATGCTTGGTGGAGAAGCGGTTATATAAATGAAAGACCAGACAAATGTTTGACTCCAGTGAAGTATTGCTTAAAGGGATGTAGCACCAATTGTGAGCTTTGCAATGACGTTGCGATAATCAAATGTGCCTGGTGCACGAAATCGATGTGCATTGATCACTTTTTTGCAGTTTCCGACAACAAATTCCCCCACTATTGTGAACAACATGTGGTGTAGTTAAACCGTACTTTGCATACAAATTTTTTAATATATAAAACAAGAAACAAAAAACAAAAAAACACAAAAAATAACAAAACTACAAAAAAATAAATAAAATAATAAAAAAAAGGGGGGTCTATAATAGCACTGCAACCTCCTCGCGGTAGACCCTGGAAACTACTACCACAGTAGGCTAACTGCAGGCAAAACAAAGAAGTGTATTTTAAAATAATTATTTATTCTAATTTTGAAAATCTGACTCCAAGTTCGTATTAAGCGACCCCAAAAACACCAGTATTCCCATTCTTATGAAAATCAAACAATTTCTTGAAAATTCGTCAGCCATATTGGATACGACATTTTGAATTTTGAAACTCTGATTTCAGATTCGTAACTAGCGACCCCAGAAAACCCTACATACCCATTGTCATGAAAATAAAATTAATTTTAAAAAATTCGACCGCCATATTGGATCCGCCATTTCGAATTTTAAAATTCTGACTTCAGATTCGTCATCCCCGATACCAAAAACCCCCAGGTAATACATTTCAGCCAATTTTAAATGTATTTTTCAAACATCCAAGCAAGAAGCCCACGGTGACACAATATACACGTTGCGATAGTAGTTTTTACGATGTTCAAAAATTTTTTTAGCCCCCTTAAAATGTTTTTTAGCCGATATAAAAAAATACGTATCAAATATTTTCCACTCAAGAATATGTAGACCAAATTTCAAGACGATCGGTGAGTAACACTTGGGTAGTGTTACTTGTCAGATGGTCTTCCGACTTGTCTCATTTGCCATGGAAAACTCGCACACAATAAGAAATCAAATTTAGAGAGACACTTCACTAAAAAACATACTCAGTTTGCTAGTAAATATCCAGCCAGCGAAGAACGAAAAAAAGCTGTCGACGAGCTCCAAAAACAAAAACAGCAATCAAGTTCCATGTTAAGTAACTGGACGCAATCTACAAGTAATGTTAATCTGGCAAGCTTCGCGGTATCACTAGAAATTGCAAAAAAGGCAAACCATTCACAGATGGTGAGTATGTCAAAGATTGCTTCATACGTGCATCTGAAGAACTGTTTCGTGATTTCAAAAACAAACCAGAAATCTTGAAAAAAATCAAAGATTTGCCACTATCTGCTAAAACAGTACAAGATAGAATAGCTAAAATGTCTTCAAATGTAACATATTTGCAGCTGGAAGATATTCAACTTTCTTCTGCCTTATCACTTGCTATAGATGAGTCTTGCGACATAAAAGACACGGCACAAGTTGCCCTTTTTGTCAGGTATATGTCTTCCCAAGGTCCAAAAGAAGAACTTCTAGGATTGCTACCGCTTTCGGGACAAACTAGAGGGGAAGATATAGCGAATGCCGTGCAAAAATGCCTTGAAGACAATAAGATTGATTTAAATAAAATCGTTTCAATAGCAACTGATGGAGCCAGAAGTATGACAGGAAAAAATAAAGGAGCAACAACGATTCTTCAGAGCAAAATAAACCACGAAATTCTTGCGTTTCACTGAATAATACACCAAGAAGCGCTTTGTGCCCAAACATTTTCGGCCGAAATAGTTGAGGTCATGAATTTGGTAATCAAGATTGTTAACAGCATCTTGTCAAAAGCACTCTACCATCGTCAGTTTAAAGAATTCTTAAACGAAATGGAGACTCAGTATTCCGACCTCCTTCTTCACAATAAAGTGCGATGGCTTTCCAAAGGTAAGGTGTTGAAACGTTTTGCTTTGTGCTTGAATGAAATAAATACATTCCTAAATGAAAAAGGCATTAATCACCCTGAATTAGAAAACGACAAATGGTTGCAAAAATTTTACTTTATGGTGGATATCACAGCGAAATTAAATGAGCTGAATCTAAAACTGCAAGGAAAGGGAAACCCAGCCTATGCTTTGGTAGAAGAATTGGTTTGTTTTGAAGAAAAATTAATTCTTTTTGCAGAAGATATTCAGAGCGGTAAATTACTTCATTTTCAATTTCTAAAGCAATATCGCGATAAAACCAGTGCAACTGTTGACACGAATTACTTCAGCACAGTTATAAAAAAAATTAAAGAATTTGCTGACAGATTTGAGCAATTCAAAACCAACAAAACCACTCTAGCATTCATAGTAAATCCTCTCAACACAAATAGTAACGAAACCCACATTGAGCCATTTGGAATTGATACTGGATCTCTAGAAATGCAATTGATCGATTTAAAAAGTAAAGCTTTGTGGAGTGGAAAATTTACAGAGTTGAAAAGCAAGTTGGAAGAGTTGGAGGTCCAGAAATGTATGTACGTAACGCAACAAAAGTGGACAGCTTTAAAAGAAATGTCGCGAGTTGAGGCACTTATATTCGCCGCATGGAATAGTCTTCCAGATTGCTGCAGTGAGGTGAAGAAGTTGGCATTTGGAGTGCTGACTATCTTCGGATCGACATATTCGTGCGAGCAAGCGTTCTCTTGCATGAATATAATTAAAAATAAAGTAAGAAGCCAACTAACAAATGAACATTTAGAGTCGTGTTTGAAACTTAAAACAACAAGTTATGAGCCAAATTTATCCAAACTTTCTAAAACCATGCAAAGCCAACGCTCCCATTGAATTTGTTTGCTCAAATGTATGTTATTGTTTTTTTTATTTTAAGTACAAGTTACATTGTTTAGTAAAGTTTAAATTTTCTACTTGAATAACCATGCAAAGCCATCGCTCCCATTGAATTTGTTTGCTCAATTGTTTGTTATTGAAGTACAAGTTAGTGTTGTAAGTAAATGTTTAATTGTTTTAATTTTTTACTTAAATAATAAGTAATTATCTGGAAGAGGGATGGAAGGGGTTAAAAAAGAGGGTGGAGGAGGCGCTGGAGAAGGTGGAGGAAAGAGGGAGGGGGATGAGGAGGAAGGGGTGGTGGGACGGGGAGTGTAGAAAGATGAAAATAAAATTGAAAGAAGAATTGAGAAGGTGGAGGAAAGGAGGAGGAGAGGGGGAAAGTTATAAAGAATTGAAAAAGGGGTATAGGAAATTGTGTGAAGAGAAAAAGAGGAAGGAAAGAGAAAGATGGGAGAGAGAAATAGAGGAGATAAAAACGGAGGGACAGGTATGGAAGGTAGTAAATAGAGAAAGGAAAAGGAGAAAGGGAGTAAAAGAAGGGATAAAAATGGAAGAATGGGAAGGGTATTTTAAGGAGGTGCTAGGGGGATTAGATTGGAAGATAACAGGGGAAGGTGGGAGTAGGAGAGGGGAATATGAGGAGGAAGGAGAGATAAGTAGAGAGGAAATAGGAAGGGTAATAGGAAAATTGAAGGAAGGTAAGGCGGCCGGGGGGGACGGTATAGTAAACGAGGTGTGGAAATATGGAGGGGGAGAGGTAAGGGAGTGGTTGTGGGAGGTATGTAATAAAGTATGGAGGGGAGAGGGATGGCCGGAAGAATGGAGAGAGGGAATTGTGGTACCAATTGTGAAGAAGGGAGAGGGGGAAAGGGTAGAGGATTATAGAGGGGTAACTTTGACACAAACCGCATATAAGGTATATGCGGCAGTGTTAGCGGAGAGGTTAAGGGATGAAGTGGAAAGGAAAGGGATTTTACCGCCGAGTCAAACAGGATTTAGAAAAGGTATGGGAACAATAGACCAGATATATGTGTTAAATTATTTGATAAACAGGGAGGTAGTAAGGAAAGAAGGAAAATTGGTGGTGACGTTTGTAGATATGAAGGCGGCTTTTGACTCGGTGGATAGGAAGATTCTGTTAGAAGGTATGAGGAAGAGAGGAGTGAGAGAGGGTTTGGTAGTGAGGTGTGAGGAGGTAATGAAGGAGATGGTGAATAAGGTGAGGGTGGGGGAGAGAGAGGGAAGAAAATTCTGGACCGGTAGAGGGGTGAGGCAGGGATGTCCGCTGAGCCCGTGCTTGTTCACGCTGTTGCTAGCGGATCTGGACGAGGAGCTGGAAAAGGGGGGTTGGGGAGGGATGAAGGTGGGAGGAAGAAAGATTTATTCTCTGGCATATGCAGATGATGTGGCGATTGTAGCGGAAAGTGAGGCAGGGATGAAGGGAATGTTAAAAGCTTTGGAAAAATATGTGGATGGGAAGGGCTTAGAAATGAATGTAGAGAAGACGAAGGTAATGAGATGTAGGAGAGGAGGAGGAAGATGGAAAAAGGTAGTGTGGAAGTGGAAGGGGAGGGAATTGGAAGAAGTTAAAAAGTTTAGATATTTGGGGTATACGTTAGCAGCAAATGGAAGACAGGAAGAACAAATAAGGGAGAGAGTAAGAAAAGGAGCGGTGGTGATGAGAGAGGTTTGGGGGATAGGAAAAAGAAGGTTTGGGAGGGATTGGACAAAGAGAATATGGTTGTTTGATAAGTTGGTATGGGCAGTAATGGGATATGGGGTAGAGATATGGGGGTGGAAGGAAAGGAAAGAAATAGAGAGGGTGCAAGATAGGTTTTTGAAGTGGGTAGTGGGAGTGGGGAGATATACGCCGGGATACATGGTGAGGGAAGAGCTACAGAGGGATAAGTTAAGAGGGAGAGCAGGATTGAGAGCATGGGGATATGAAAGGAAATTGGGGGAGGGAGGAGGGGGAGAGTTGGCCAGGTTATGCTGGGAAGAGTTAAAGAAGAGGGCAAGAGAGGAGAAAGTGATGGGAGAGTGGGAAGAGGAGAGGAGGGGATTTTTTGCGGAAAAAGGATGGAAATTGGGGGAGGTAGAGAAGTTGAGGGAGGAAGGGGAGCTGAGAGGAGAGGATTTGGTGGCGAGGGAGAGGAGATGGCAAGAAAATGAAAGGTGGGAAAAAATAAGGAAGTCGGAGTATAACAAATGGTATGGTAAGGTAAAGGGGAAGGGCGTACCGGAATATCTGAGGAAAGGATGGACAGAGGAAAGATGGCAAAGGATAGCGAAGTTCAGACTAGGAGATGGTATGAGGGGAGGTAAATATTGGGAGAGGGAAGAGAGAAGGAAGTGCAGGGTTTGTGAAGGGGGGGAGGAGACATGGGATCATATATGGGAGGAATGTACAAATTGGGGAGTAGAAAGAGGATGGCAGGAGATGGTATGTGAGGTGCTAGGGGAGGGTGGAGAGGGGGAAAGGTGGATGAAGGAACTGGAGGAAATGAGGGAAGGGAGGGGGGAGGGAAGGAGAAGGGAGAGTGTGGATGAGGATGGAATGAGTTGAAAGGAGAAATGCAGCGGAAACGGAGGTCCGGATGAATGAGTGAGGAAGGAGTGGAGGAGTGAATGGAGTGTGTCTCTTTCTCTCTCTAGCGGTTTAGTTGTAAGATTGTAGATTTAAGGTTGAGATAGTGTAAGCGGAGCGGAGGTCCGCATGTGTACCCCGCAAGTGGGCAATAAAGCATTATATATATATATATATAATAAGTAATTATCTAATAATGCCATATATATATTATCTAATTTGTTGTGAAAAACACTACTTATATATGAATAAATAGATATTTTTTCTTATGAATAAATAGATTAGTTTTTTTTATCAAAAAACTTTATTTATGCGAGTACTATTTATTGTTGGCAAGAAAAAATTTTGTGGCTCTTTAAAAACTTTGAAATTTTGTAAATTGTAATTTTTGACTCTTCCGACTCAAAAGGTTGCCGACCCCTGGACTAGATCTTATCCATAAGAAGAAAGTTGCTTGGCTTACTAGAACAAAAAAAAACCTTATACTTAAAAATATTAAGCATATAAAATACTCCTGCAATTTTGATGAAAGAGGTAGAATAACCGGAATTAACGGAAAAATTTCAGAGCATGTCAATAACAACCCCATCTTTATAAACATAGATCCTAAAAAATTCAAGGAGATAAATAAGAATCCCTTCGAAACTACTAACACAAAATGGTTCCATAATCTAACCGATGTTAACATTCCTAACAATGTTTCAAACTTGCAAATGGGTGGTGATTTTTTTCTTCCAACTAAATTTAACAAAAGAAATGCCATATATAACCTCATTAAAAATTTGGAAAAAAACAGTAATAACATTAACACCTCCTCAAGACTTACTTCTATTAGAAATTTCTCTCTACCTATGATTCATAACTTCATTAAGAAAAAAGACAACAAATCAAAAATAGAAAAACAAATTGAATTAATGTACAAATCAACTTTATAATTTATCAATAATCACTCAGAAATTATCTTCACCAGAGCAGACAAAGGCAACGCCACAGTTGCCCTAAATAAAAAATTTTACACAAGGGAAATAGAAAAAATCCTAGAAGACAAAAACACTTATACTAACATTAAAAGGAATCCTGTCAACAATATAGAGAAAACACTTAATAATACTGTCAAAAAATGGTTCGACAAAAAATACATCACAAAAGCAGAATTATTTAAATTGAGATCAAGCGACTCTCTTCTTCCTAAAGCATACGGACTCCCCAAAATACACAAAGAGAAACTGAGTTTTAGAATAATTGTTTCCTCTGTTAACACCGATCTGCACAATATAGGCTCTTTTTTACAAAAAATAATTTCAAACAACATCCCCAAAGCTGAGAGTAACACAATAAACAGTAAAGAACTTTATAACAAACTCTCAGGCCTTATTCTAACAGAATCTGAAACTATCTTCTCATTAGACGTAGTTTCTCTCTTCACCAACATACCATATTAGAATTAGCTATTGATAGCCTATCGAAAAGATGGACCCATTTACCTCACACAGAAATTCCAAAAACAGATTTCATTAACACCATCAAATTCTTAATGAACTCAACTTACTTTTCCTTTAATAATAAAATATACAAACAAAGTTTTGGCACACCTATGGGCTCACCTCTATCCCCAATATTGGCAGACATTGTTATGGAGGACTTAGAAAAATCAATTTTAAACTCTTTAAACTTTTCTTATAAATTTTACTTTAGATATGTTGATGACATCATTATATGTGCTCCAAAAGACAAAGTAAGTTGAGTTCATTAAGAATTTGATGGTGTTAATGAAATCTGTTTTTGGAATTTCTGTGTGAGGTTCAATATGGGTCCATCTTTTCGATAGGTTATCAATAGCTAATTCTAATGGTATGTTGGTGAAGAGAGAAAGTCAAACAAATACAAGATCGGTTTAACAGTTACCATGACAGACTGAGATTCACCACAGAACCCAGTATTGATGGAAAGATTAGTTTCCTCGATCTTAACATTATTTTAAATGATAACAAGATATATATTGACTGGTACCAAAAAAATTCATTTTCGGGAAGGTTCCTATCGTACTTTTCAGATCACCCTCTGATTCATAAAATAGGAACTGTTTATAATTTAATAGACAGAGCGATATTACTTTCACATCCGCAATTTCACCAGAAAAATATATATCTCTGCATTAATCTTCTATTAAACAATGGGTACCCTCTCGACCTAATATTTAACTGCCTACAGAAAAGAATCTACAAACTCACCAACAAGGTTAATAATAGAGAAAAAGAACATTTAAACAGCTCGAAAAATAACAACCAGAAACAATACTTAGTTTTACCGTATATAAAAAGTATCACTAACAAAATATCAGCTCATATTAATAACTCCGAAGTAGATTTAGGATTAAGATGCATCAACAAATTAAACAAATTCATCAAGGTACAAAAAGACGAAACTGAAAAGTTCAATAAGAACAATGTCATTTATAAGATCCAATGCAAAGACTGTGATGCATCTTACGTTGGACAAACCAAAAGACAACTTAAGACAAGAATAAAAGAACATAAATACAATGTTAAATTAGACCCATCTAAGCATTCGGTTGTTACTGAGCACATGCTGAATTACAACCATTCGTTTGACTGGGAAGATGTTAAAAATCTTGATACCTAATATAATTATCAGAAACGGTTGATATCGGAAATGATCTACATCAAATCACAAAAAGCAAGTATTAATTTACAAAAAGATTCCGAACAGTTAAACGATGCTTATTTGGAGATCATTTCAAGTCTTGCTGAAAAATAATATTATAAACATATTTGACTTTGTTATTTCCAAACATACGAAAGATAATACGTTTTTAATTGGTGCTTTCCCCTTCTTAATATTTATGTTTTTATGTCTGCGTTTTTGAAGACGTTCTATTTGATCTTCAATCTCAGTTCGTCTCTGTTATAACATCTGTTAAGACGTTCTAATAAGAAAGATCATGTAATGGGATCGAGAGAGGCAAGAACAGGTACTGCTCTTCAATTCAAATATTTTTAAATTCATATAGAAATCATTTCTCATATACTAGCAACAATAACTTTCTACAAATTTCGGAATTTCTCCAAACTCTTGTACAATGTCTGACAATACAACTCTTGCTTCTCTTTCCTCTCATTATCACATAGTGCGTTCTTCTGGTCACCACTCCACGGACATATCCAATTCGAGGGAGTCACTGACATTTACTCCTCCAACACCTTGATCTTACCAACACCGTGACAACGAGATTGTGTCTCCTACAGGATCTATGTGCTCGGCTACTTTTAACTGTAATTTGTTTTGATTTATGCGTTACTGAAGAGGGCTCAGTAAGCCGAAACGCGTCTAAATCTGTGCAATTCTGTTCGCGAATTTTTATGAATTTTTTACGAATATTTGTAATGGTTTATCACCACACCATATGTACATATTGTTGCGCTCTCTCGCACAACTGTCACACACTCACTCGCGATTCGCGGCACTCACGCGGGAAAGGAAGAACACAGGAAATGTAATTAAACGAACGGTTTATTCAAGAGAAATGTTTACAAACGTTTTCGCGGCTTGACAGCTCGTAAACAACTCTCCTGGCAACGCATCAACAAGCGTCGCCAGGGAACGAGACTCAATCTCCGGTACGCATCTTCCTTGCGTACCGGGTGACCAGGCGCGGGCGCAACACTGCCCCCCTTCTTCTCAGATTGTCGCCCCCGACAATCCTTGAGGGGCAGAAGAAGATCCTTTCCTCCTAACCGGCTCCAGGGAGACGCAGCCTCGCGACCTTCTCCCAACCGGCTCCAGGGTGGCTCAACCCTCCTCTCGGGCATCGAGTTGGCTCCCAAACAGCTTCCAGGAAGACGCAGGTTCCTTCTCCCAACCGGCTCCAAAGTGACTCAACCCTCCCTCGCACTGGGTTGGTCCCCAACCGGCTTCCAGGGAGCTGCTGCTGAGTCTTCTTCCCCGTTGGGTCCCGATCTTGATCTTGATCTTGGTCAGGTCTTGAATCTTCCTCGGATTTTGAATCTTGATCTTGAGTCTTCTTCCTTGTATTTAATCTTCTTTCTTCGGACAAGGGGGGTGACTTTTGCCCTGTGGCACCAACGTCCCGCAGGACTCCCCTAGTCCCTGCCTCGGCATTCGCCCTGAGTCCCACGGAAAAACCACAGGACAAAAACCGTGGGTGAAGCAGTCTTCTTTTAAAAAAAAGTTAAAAGTTAACAGGAAAAGGCAGGAAGGAAGGCCAGCTCCGAATTTCGGGAACATCCTCTCTCCCCAGCCGGTCCCACTCGGCTTCGAGCCTTGCACCTTCCTTTCCTAAAAGAGAACACAAAACGCAGTAACTAGGAACAAAACATAAAAACATAACTTTCCTGACGGGTTCCGATCTAATTCCTTTCAGGGGGATTCCCCCCTTCGCGGTTCTCCCCCCCAGCGAATTTCTTCCCGCGAAATTCGAGTTCGGCTTCTTTAGAAGCAAATCTTCGCGGCTCTCCCCCAAAATGACCTTTGCGGCCTTTGCTCGCTCGATGGCTGCCCACAGAGAGGAGATCCCCTCGAGTTGGAGAGTTCTTTTTACGAAACCGTCGGAGAGCGCCGAAATAAATTGCGTGCACGCTATTTTCTCGCGAACCGCGTACGAGCAGGGTAGGCGAGACGAGCGAGTCTCTCCAACTCCCCCCCAAGCGCGGCGAAATCTTCTCCGTTCCTCTGTCTCCGGTTCGCGAACTGCGCATAGCAGCTCTGCGCCGAAAGTGTCTCCCCGAAACGTAACTCGAGACGAGATTTCAGATCGGCGAACCCCAAATTTTCAAGGTCCTGAACGGACTCAAGGACGGAGCGCGCCTTCCCCCGCAAGCTCGACGCGAGGGCGATCGTCTTAAAAGAATTGTCCCAACAATTCGCGTGCGCGACCAGATCAAATTGAACGAGAAACTCCCGCAACGAAGCCGTCCCGTCAAACGTATCGGGCTTAAGCCTAAAACCGTTCTCGGAACGCTCGCCGCTCTCGCACGCCGGAACTCGCCCCGAATTCGCGTGCCTCGCACTTCCGTTCTCGCTCGCAAGAACGCAACCCTCGTCCGCACGCCCCGCGTCATCGCTCTCGCTCGCAAGAACGCAACCCGCGTCCGCTCGCCCCGCGTCACTGCCCTCGCGTGGATTGATATCTCTAAAATCGGAAAGACTCAGCTGGTTCCGCAACGTCCGCAGCTCCTCATCCAGCTGCCGCAACCGCTCCGCAAACTCCTCTTCCCTGCGCGCCCGCTCCTCCCGCATCACGCGCATCTCCAAGAGAATCTGGGAGAAGGTTCGGTAGAACCCTCCGTCGTGGCCTCTCGGGTCCTCTTTCTCGTCTGCGGCGGGGAGGAAGTAACCGGGAACATCACTGAACGTCGGAAGATGGAAGCGCGACTGTCCGTGGAAATGCTTCCAGCCGTCCTATCCCGGGCGAGCCCCCAAAATGTTGCGCTCTCTCACACAACTATCACACACTCACTCGCGGTTCGCGGCACTCACGCGGGAAAGGAAGAACACAGGAAATGTAATTAAACGGTTTATTCAAGAGAAATCTTTACAAACATTTTCGCGGCTTGACAGCTCGTAAACAATTCTCCTGGCAACGCATCAACAAGCATCGCCAGGGAACGAGACTCAATCTCCGGTACGCATCTTCATTGCGTACCGGGTGACCAAGCGCGGGCGCAACAATATGTATTGGCTCTATAAAAAGGCTTTTATCTACTCCAATTTTTGATTTTATATTAAGGAGCCTTAGTAAATTGTTTACTTTTTTTTTAAAGTTTATATAATGTTTCTTAATATCTGACATTATTAAATAAACTTACAAATAAAAGTTACAGATAAACAGGCTGATAGAATGACGGTATACAGAGCTGACAAAATGACGATGCTTTGAGTTGACAGAATGATGATGCCTTGAGCTGACAGAATAACGATGCTTTGAGCTAACAAATTGATGATGCCTTGAGCTGACAGATTACGATGCCTTGAGATAACAGAACATACATACAACTGAAAATAAAATCCAATTTTATAAAAAGATATAAATACACAGTTAGTTTTGTAACTTGTAATTTAATTCTATAAATCTAATTTTATCAATCTTGCTACTTTTGTTTAGTTTTTTGTTAGTGCAAGCTGCTTGCTGTTACAAACAAAACGAGATTTATATAATTCAAAGATATATGTTTATAATATTATACATAATACGTGTAAATATACATATATATATAGGGTGGGGAAAATGTACCGGGACACCTAAATAACTTCTGAACGGTTTGAGATATTGGATTGAAATTTACGGGGTTACAATAGTATCACACAATCTACCACATAACACCAAAAACGCTCATTTTAACACCCCCAGGAAGTGGAGGGGAAGGGAGGCAAAAAAATCTTACCCCTCCGTTGTGCGCCGCCTTGCCGTGGTGGAGGGGCTCCCCGGGAAACTCTCCCGGGGTCTAAGAGCGTACACATGGAAGGAAAACCATGTTAAAAAACCCGGGTAGGCCGGACTCGTGAGGTGGGTGATACCAACCGGCCTAGGAGTGGAGTCTCCGAAGTAACCTCCCGTGGAAGACAACCACGTTAAAAAATTACATTTTTATGGAAGAATGCCTAAAAATAGAATCGTTATCCGACGACGGGCTGTGCGGGGCGCGCGACGCGGGCGCCTCGCACGAAAGGGCTACCGCGGATAGGGCCCTATGGACCTCAATCCTTAGGGTCATGGAGGAGCTCCTCCGGATTATGGGGGGGCGGACGTTAGGAACCGAGGCGTGCGTTCCCACGTACGTCTCGGTTCTGAAGAGGGGAGGGCGGTCTGGGTGTCCCACGCGGACGGTGGGCATCCAGACCCCCTCGGCGGTGGGTGTGTCCTCCGCCAGGTGCTTTCGGTGCCTGACGCGGGAGCACACCCGGAGGTCGTGCCCCTCTGCCACGGACCGGAGTGCTTGCTGCCTCCGATGCGGGGCAGAGGGTCACCAGGTCAGGGCATGTGCGGCGATAGCCGCACATTGCCCTGCGTGTCAGGAGGTCGGGCGCGTGGCGTCCCACCGCATAGGTGGGCCTACGTGCCCGGCGGTTCCCCCTCGGAAGGGGGGGAAGAGGAGGAGAAATAAAGGAGGGGGGGTTACACCCTCTCCTCTGGTACCTGGGGAGACGTCCCCATCGATTGGTGTGTCTTCTCCCCAGGTGGTGAGTATGGAGGTGGATTCTCCCCTGCGGGAGGATCCGCCCCCTGGGATGGATTCTCCCGTAGGGGAGATTATGGAGGTGGAGGTAGCCGCCGAGACAGCGGGGAGTGCGTTTCCCGCTGGCTCGGTGGCGGACTTTGAGGGAGGGGCGAGCTTCCCTCTAAGTGAAGAGGAGGAAGCGGCCTCTCTGGGTGAGGCCGCGAACCTTCCTCTTCCCATAGCTGGGGAAGGAAGGGAGGAGGAAATGGGGGGGGAGGTGTTTCTGCCTCCCCTCCCAGGTATGGAGGAGTTGGTTGTTGCTAAGGGGCCCTCGCTTGGAGGGCCCCCTGATGCTGCAGTTTCCACGAGGGAGGCTCTGGACCTCCCTGTGGTACCGGAGGAAGTTGGGGTGGAGGCGGGGGATCCGGAGGAGGATCCCAAACTAACCAGTCTCCACCCCACAGTTAGCCTTAACAGGCTGACTAACCGCGAGGAGGAGTGGAGGGAATTGGTAGCGGGGGCGGTGAATGAGGCTTTTTCGAAGTTTCCGAAGTTTTTCCCTCCCGCCCCTGTCCCAACTTCCCTCCCCAATAACCCCCCCTAAGACCGGGGGGGTTCGTAATAAAAAGAAAAAGAGGTGACAGTAGTGGTCCCCCTCCTTAAGGGCTGGAGATCTTCTCTCCGGCCTGGGGGGGGCCCTACGGGGGAGGGTTCTGTCCCCTCCCCTCGTCACCCCTATTAATTAGCTTGGGGGGGAAATTTATTTCCCCCAGTGGGGGTCGGTCAGGAGCTGGGGTTCCTGACCGGCTCCAGCCCCCACTAACATCGGGGGCGGGGAAGGTTCCGGGGTGCCGGACCTTCCCTATTATGGCTCTGCCATAGAGGCAGTGGGGAGGTAGGGGTCTTTGCCCACTCCCCCTGCAGGGGCCGTTAGCGGCCATGCCCGAGGGGATGCAGGACGGGCCATGCAGGACGAATGCCGATCGGCGATACCCTGCTCCCCCTCACTATGGGCCAAGGAAAGGCACCCCGGAGAGGTTTTAGTGGGTAGGCCCGGGGGACTTGTCCTCCGGGAGAGTCCCACATAACCCTAGGGTACCCCCCAGGGTCCCTAGGGTACCTATAAAAAATTTCCTCTTCGACAAAAAAAAAGCAAAAAAAATCTTAAATGGAATATGGGATCGAGTGAGGGTTTGTTTGAAAGAGCTTTTCGAGACAAGAACAACGCGATGTCGCCGAGGTCTCTACGATTTTTTTTCGCAGAGTTATGATCATTTAAACATTGAGATTTCGCAGTAGCGGAGGGTGTGTGTGCGTGTGTGCAAATGTGTTTCACAGAAGAGACAGGGACCCCGTGGTTCGTCAATTCCACAGTAGTTAACGACTCCAAACCCCCTCTGCTGTGTGCGTGCGTGCGTGCGTGCGTGCGTGCGTGTGTGTGTGTGTGTGTGCGTATGTGTGCGTGCGTGCGTGTGCAAGACCGGGTGTGTGTGTATAATCAACTAAGGCAATTGTAGGGAGGTTTATATCAATTGTTCAAAATGTGCACCGTCAATTGTTTGACAACAAGCTATCCGATGATAAAAAGATAAAACGGCATTTTGAATGTAATTATGAGGGATAAGAGCAGCTTCCTGAAGAATCCGATTTCGTAATTCATCCAGATTTTGTGGTTTTGTTTTGTAAACTCTTTCTTTTAAGTAACCCCACAGAAAGTAGTCGAGAGGTGTTAGGTCAGGCGATCTAGGAGGCCATTCGATAGCTCCTCTCCTACCTATCCATCGCTCAGGAAACATTGTGCTAAGATAATGACGGACGTTCCTTCTGTAATGCGGTGTAGCACTATCTTGAAACCATGTGTCCTCAAAATTGTCCCCCACGATTGCCTGTATTGCTGGAACTATTTCATGTCTTAGCATATCCTCGTACTTCGCAGCTGTTAAATTTCCATCGATGAAAAATGAACCAATGATGGCATTATTGAGAATACCTGCCCACACATTTAATTTTTGCAGATACTGCGTGCGTGTTTCTTCAATCCAGTGAAGATTTTCGTCAGACCAGAATCTACAATTGTGCCGATTAACGTTGCCATTTATCTGAAATGTTGCTTCATCTGAGAAAACTATGTTTGTAGAAAGTTAGGATCCTCATCTATTCTTTCCATCATTAACTCACAAAATTCAATGCGTCTATCAAAATCATCCTCGTTTAGCTCTTGCACAAAATGGGCTTTATAGGCATGAAATTTATTATTTTTTAATATTTTAAGAACAGACTTTTTATCAATGTCATGTTGCAAAGCAACTTTACGACTTGAATCATGCGGATTTTCGATGAAAGATTGTAGAACATCCAATGATTTTTCTGGATTTGTTGCTGACTTTGGCCTACCTAATACTGAACGATTTTTAACACTTCCAATTTCGTTGAAACGCCTTATCGTTCTCTCGACTGTAGATCTTGAAATGGCAGTACCTTCATTGCGAATAGTTTCATTGAAAAGCTGTCTCACGTCATTGTACGATCTCAATCGATCGCCCCAGCCTCTCATCATCAAAAGAGATATGCGTTCTCGTTCAGAAAGACGTAACATCGTTGACTGAAGAGATAAAAACTAAATAAACTAATACTTGGATACTCAAGTGTTAAAAGTTATTAAAAATACAGCGAAGAGTAAAAATCACGGATTGTGATACAGTAAACTGTAATGAATGTTCAAAAATTAACTCGGGAAGCGAAAATCGAACAGAACTTGGGTACGATCTAAGATTGAAATCAATTTCAACCGTGTTCGTGATCCAAACTTCGAGGAAGAACCTGGAAACGAAAAACTGAGACCACGTGCGCTGACAATAAACGGCAGTGCTACGGTTTTGGGAATAATTCATGTTTTGATTTATCGATCGACCGATTAAGCGAGCACGGATCGTCCCAGAGGGTGGATGCCGCTCCTTGAATTACGCGAACCGTGACAAGTACTCTCGGTACGCATTGCAAGTACGAAACAGTTTGACGCACGCACATACGCACACACGTACATGCACACACACACACATCCGGTCTTGCACACACACGCACGCACATACGCACACACACCTTCTGCTACTGCGAAATCTCAATGTTTAAATGATCATAACTCTGCGAAAAAAATCGTAGAGACCTCGGCGACATCGCGTTGTTCTTGTCTCGAAAAGCTTTTTCAAACAAACCCTCACTCGATCCCATATTTCATTTAAGATTTTTTCGCCTCCCTTTCCCCCACCCCCGGGGGTGTTAAAATGGGCGTTTTTGATGTTATGTGGTAGATTGTGTGATACTATTGTAACCCCGTAAATTTCAATCCGATATCTTAAACCGTTCAGAAGTTATTTAGGTGTCCCGGTACTTTTTCCCCACCCTGTATATATATATGTATACATATACATATATCAACTTACCCAACGCTGCTGTCAATTTCATTTTCTGTACTTTCGTTTATATTTTCTTCATTAGCACTTCCTTATATAAGGCGTCTGACAGTTCTCTTGACTTTTATCAGAGCTTTTATTTGTATCAAAATTTTCCATCGATAAACAGCGTTTTTTATTAGCCGTAGGTTCTGATATTGAATAATTTTCATCTAAAATCAATTTTTGTATGAATAATTTTTTAAATGATCTTTGCGGTTAACCTAAACTGTTCAAAATTGTTTCTCAAATTAAACTATTATAATTTACATTCAGATCTAATAAAACGGATTCGAAATATTCGAATATATGTTTCTAGATTTGAGAACGAGTTTACAGCTTCAGAATATTTATAAAAAATAGTAACTTTATCTACAAATAATAATATAGTATATGTACGTACCTTGTTTCCGAATTGCACGAAATCTTTTAACACGCATTCGTGTTAATTTCCGATTTCTTTCTGTACGATCCATTCTGTATAATTATTACTTTATTTCAAACACTATATACACGATACGCACTACACGATATTATAACGTAACTGTAAATGTGTAAACTCTTGATGTCAACTAGCTTAATCATCATATAATGGTTAGGTTAGATTCATAAAATGGTCATGCGCACATTCGATAAATAATTTTAGAAAAAACCTGATCAGGGCACTGTAAGGATTGTCTGAATTTGGCGCTAATAGAGCAGCCCTTATCCGCCGTTGACAGAGCCGGATCAGGCTTTCCACAATAAGGCATGCCGGAAAGTTACCTGATAGCGCCTGGAATAAAATTCAGGCAAACCGTAACCATTTTCTACTCGGGTAGTGTTCCAAACACCCGCGATAACTCTGCACTTCGGGATCCGCTTTTAGATGATTCGGCAGTTTGTCCCACAATAGCTCGACGCGATCACCGAAGTGACGCAGCAGAACGACTTTTGGAACGAACTGCAACTCCTCGACGGTCAGCTCGAGAATATCGCGGTTGTTCATCAGTAAGAGAAACATCGTGACTGCTCGAATCGGCAACGTTTGCGTATAAATAGAACGATCGCGCGCAGGCGCGCGATACATTCGGAGATATGCGATTCGTGCGACGAACGCCGACGATAGGAGTGTCCGATCTTGATCGTAAAACGCGACTAACATCGGGCGTGGCGCCCGAGATATCGCGCAGACACGGTCCTCTGCTACCGAACGCGATACGCTGCATCATCAGTGGTCCGTCAAATTGTGGTAAGACGAATGTCTTGATAAGTCTATTGGAAAGCCCACACGGCGTACGTTTCGAAAATGTGTACGTGTACTCGAAATCGTTGCAACAGCCAAAGTATCGATATCTCGAAGAGCTACTCGATTCGATAAACGAAATCGGATATTACGCATTCTCCAACAATCGCGACGTTGTGCCACCTACCGAGGCGCTTCCCAATTCGATATTCGTGTTCGATGACGTAGCTTGCGACAAACAGGACACGATCAGAGAGTACTTCTCCATGGGTCGACACGCGAGCGTCGATTGTTTTTATTTGTGTCAAACATACGCCAAGATACCAAAACATCTGATACGCGAACCTATTGATCCTGTTTCGACAGGATGGTACCAATTTGAGACACGCGTATAACGATCACGTAAATTCCGATATGTCGTACGAGGAATTTTGCGCGCTGTGTCGTGAATGTTGGCGACGAAAGTACGGTTTCGTCGTAATAGACAAGGATAGCGCGTTGCGAAACGGTAGATACAGACGAAGATTTAACGACTTCGTCGTTCCGTAGAACGATCAGTCTCGCTCGAACGATGAGTACCGCCGAACGCGAGAAGACGGTGAGAGAGATCGCTAAAACGCGCGCGTCGATTCGGAAGAAACATCTCGCTCTCGAAAATGGGTAAACTGGAAGATGAAATCATTCTGGAGAAACACTTCAAACCCGTCGTCGAGTCTTTGAAACGAATCGCCGAACACGCCGAACGCGGCGAAAACGAACTGTCCGAAAACGACGAAATCCTCATCAAGAGGAAACACGAGGAAAATGATAACGACAACGAGCGCGACAAACTCTTTAAGCTTGAGCGTAGACGGCTACGGGGGAATCGCCTGCGATCAGTGACCTCGCGCCGATAGATTCGAGATGGGCAATCGGGTCGACGCCGATAGAGTCGCGAAGATTAACGCTGTTTCCGAGCGAGGGAAGAGAGGACGACGAGGAAGAAGTTTTCGAAACGACGACGAGCGATTTACCATCGCTGGAATCGTCCGTTAGACAGACTCTGCAAACGCCACAGGGTCGCAAGGCGTTGTTCGGGTAATTGGGACCGTTGGGACAAAAATACCTGGAGGATCTTCTCGGTGGAGATAAGTCCAAAATCGATAACGTGTACGGCGTGTATCTCGACGAAGAGGGAACGAAACTCGGCGACAAACGTCTCGACGTGGACAAGGACAACGCTATGATAATAGGTGGAACGAAATACGCGGGTACACCCGGTTTGTACGAATTGATCTTTAAGAGAATTCCTGATGACGTCATCTACACTGACAATGATTTGCAAAAGTACAAAGCTATACTGTTGGCGACGAACGCTCACAGACGTGTCCGCAGCGCGAGCATGCCGATCATGGGTAATAAGGGATACAAATATAAATACATCATCGCACCGCTCGTGAGCGGCCGGAAGAAGAGCGGCGCGGGTAACGTGCCGTCCGTTATGAGAGTGACCGATAACAAGGTAGATTACGTTCACTGGGACGACTCCAACGAATTGATGGATCGTCTTCGATTGCTCGACGCCTCTCATCGCTGGCAACGACGCTCACGACAACGAGATCTTGCCGATACTCGAGGAGCTTCGAGAGGCTGGATTGATTATAAATTGAACCGTCGCGCTGTTAGTGCGTCTCGCGCTATAACGACGTCATGTCCGTGAATAAATTTGGAATGCCGTTGAAACGCGGCAGCCGCGACGTCGCGCCGGAAAGATCGCGGCCGCCGGTAGATTTCGTGCGAAATTAACGTGCGCGATAACGCGCTGTGTCTGAACGCCGAGGAAAAATTCGATGCGAGGGAACGCAAGATACAGCGCGTGGCCACACCCGACGGCGAAACCGACGCGACGAACAAGTGTTACATCGACGACTCGATCCGAAACGTCAGGCGAGATCTCGGGGAAACGATGGCGAGTTCCGGCGTGGAACTCGTAAAAAGCATGAATGACTTAGTGAACGAATCGTCAAAGAATATTAAATCGACCATCGAAAAGTGTGAGATAAACGTAAAAAATTTAGAAAATTCGCTCGACAATAGCACCGATGATTCGATAAAACGCGACAAACGGTTGGAGGAGACTTGCGATCGCAAGATCGATGAATTGAATAAGAAATTCGAGGAGCGAATGGCTACTATCGTCGAAAAAATCCTTGGGTCGGAAAAGAAATTCGAGGAGCGAATGGTGATTGTCGACGAAAGAATCGTTGAGTCGCAAAGGAAACTCGAAGAGCGCGTGACGACTATCGACAAAGGGATCGAGAGAAAAGTGAGCGATCTGTCGAGGCGTCAAGAGAGGACGATCGAGGCGTACGAAAGCAAGCTCGAGGGCGTGAAAAAAATGTTCGACGACGCGATGAAAGAGCGGTCGAGAGTCAAAATGCCTAGAATAAAATTGTGAGAGGAAGAAATTAAGAATTCTACGCAAACAGACCATATAAAACATCGAAGACTCAAAAAAACTCGCATAATCCGTGAAGCGAAACGTTCGAAAAATAATTTCTCTCGAGGATGAGCGCCGATAAACGAAGACTCGTGGAGGAGCTACACGCTCCGGCTCGCAGAAATTTTCCGCGACGACGCGTGGTGGTGCGCGGCTACGACGATCTGTGGCAGGCCGACGTCGTTGAGATGCGACCCTACGTGCGAAGCAACAAGGGTCACAATTACATCTTGACGGTTATCGACGTGTTGAGCAAGCACACGTGGGCGCTACCGCTCACGAGCAAGAGCGGTCAAGAAGTAGCCGCGGCTCTCTCTAGAATCTTTCGCGAGAGCACGCGATGCCCGAAAAATCTGCAGACGGACAACGGCAAGGAGTTTTACAACACCAACGTGCGCGATCTCGTGACGAAACGCAACGTGAATCACTACTCGACGTTCTCGGTGATGAAAGCGTCGGTGATGGAGAAATTCAATCGCACGCTCAAGAACGACATGTGGAAAATGTTCACGCTCAACGGATCGTACGCGTGGATCGACGCGCTGCCGAATCTGCTGACGACGTACAATCGTCGCAGACATCGAACCATCGGAATGCGCCAGACGGACGTGACGCCAGCCGTTGCCGAGAGACTCCCGTCGACGGTGTACAGTCGCGCGAAGATCGCAGCTCCAGCGAAATTTAAAATCAACGATCCGGTACGCGTGAGTAAATTCAAAACGGTGTTCGAGAAGGGCTACACCCTAAACTGGACAACCGAAATCTTCTGCGTCGCCAAGGTGCAACGAACCAATCCCGTGACTTACCTGCTGAACGATTCGCGCGGGGATTCGATAGCTGGCGGGTTCTACGAACACGAGTTGCTGCGCGTCTCCGATCCCGATGTTTATCTGGTGGAAAAAGTGCTGCGAAAAAAAGGCGACGAGGTATACGTGAAGTGGCTAGGAATGGATTCGCACAATTCGTGGATAAAGAAAAAGCTGTTTTATAATAATCATTTTATTCGTAGAATGTAAACAATAAAAATTTACCATATGATGAAACTTCTTTTCTTATTTACTGCGGTACCTTGTAATGTCCCCAGGGCAAAGTGTCGTAAGACTCGGATACGATGTATCGTTTGTCATCGTGCATCGGGCTGAGAGCGAGAACTCGGAAACGGTGTACACTTTGTGCAATTTCGAACGCAAGCACGACTGGCGCCTCGACTGTTCCGCCGTCTTTCTCAGACATCGCACGAAATCCTCGAACGTTATCGTTCTCTCGACAACGCTCCTCTTGACGCCTTTTATCCTCTTCATATCACCCTTTCCTTACTTTTATCGCGTACATTTTTGCCCTCAGTCCCACGAATTCCGTCATAACCGCGCCGCAATTCTCATCCTTCATTAAACCAGAGATTTTCTTATTGATACGCGGCATATCGTACGCGTTTCTCTCGGGATAATCGCTCGTATCAAATCTTCGTAAGGAACGTTTTATATCCTTGTACGCGTCGTTGCACTCGAGACGGTATATCAGACTGTCGGTATCCGTGTACATTATTTTGCAGTTATCTCGATAAAGCGGCAACGCGTAATCGTAGTGAAATTCATAGAGACGCGTTTTGGATATATCGAGGATACACATGCCAACGTAAATGGGTTTGTTGAGTTTCACTTCGAGCTTGCGCAGTTCGAGAGCTAGCAAGTTCTCGGCGAAAACGCTTCGACTGTGAAAATTCGGTCTAGCGATCATCGCCTCCGCGCCGAATCTTCCCTCCCTAGACGCACGTCGACGTGATCGCGCACGTTCTCCACGGTTTTCCCAAATACCGCATTGTTCATAAGTTTGTACATGTTTCTCTCGAACTCGTTGCTCGCACGAGTCCTGAACGTTGTGTTCAATTCGATATATCCGCGAAGCCACGGAGATTGCGCGAATCGCAGAACGCGATGAATCCTGGTCAAGCGCAATCCGTGTCGCATACACTGTTGCAAATTGCGATAGTGTATCACGTAACGCGACTTATCGCACAGCGTGGCTAGAAGCTTATCGTATCGCTTGCCGGGGGGCGCGTCGCGGATCGGACAGAATGGAAGATCCGCGTGGGCGTCGTGGAGCTTTCGCGGATACGCGAGGTCTACCTCCAAAATGTAACCGACGGCGGAGTTCGACGATACGGACGTTACGTCGAAACTCTCAGGATCGGTGACCCACTGAAAATCCGCATACGGTAACAGCTCGCACATCGCCCAACCGTACAGATTATTTACGTCGTAATACATCAGATAAGTCGACGATTCTGACGGATCGTACGTCAAGAGATATTTATTATTAGCTCGCGCGTATCTGTGCGAACATTGACTCAAACTGCCGCGCACGCCGCGTTCCACGAACATCACTATATCGATATCGCACAGAAGTTCGAATCGAACGCCCGTGTATTTCAGCATAGCGTCCCACGTGTATCCGGTAACGTATAATAGTGAGTCGGATCGAGACCGTAACTCTCTATGCTGTTCTCGCGAAAATTTTCGAACACATCGGCTAACAGCAATACATCCGTTTTCAGATACAGATCGCTGTACTCACCGAGATCCCTCACGCGAAAACGTCGCCACACGTTCGACGCGTGCTCGTAGTCGTCATCACTGATGCACTCACCGGTTAACGAACTGTGAAACGCCTCGCGCGGAGGCAACTCGATCTCCAGCAGCTTATCAACGCTGTCGACGTATTCGTATGGAAACACGCTTTTGCGCGTGAGCAGCTCGAAATCCTCGTCGCTGAGTTCCGAGAATTCCGATCACGCGATCCGTAATCGATCCCTATCGAAATACGATGCCAATTTCTGAAGACTCGTACTGAGGAACTTAAACGAATCCACGAATCGTAGCTTCACGCAGGTGTCCCATCTGTCGCGCGTCGTCTCTTTCACGTGTTTCGTGAACGAAATGTACGTTTCTTTGGTCAACGGTAACAATTCGACTTTACCCTCGAAATTATTGGCGACCTCTCGAATGATGAAATGCGCGTCGTACCCCGATAGATTGTGAAAGAACACGGGAATGACAAACGCATTTTTATAATTCAAATTGCGCGAGTGCGCCGGACCCCTGTATCGTCCGGTGACGTGACAGTGATCGCGCACGCGTAGTTCCTCCGATTCGAACGGTTTTTCGCAGATGTGACAACGAGTCGCGTTCCGAAAATCGTGTATCTCTTCGGGAGTAAGCTCGACCATGGTCGCGATCATGTGCAACGTTTCCTTCGCGCGAAGCGCGAGAGCGTTGAGCTCGTCGACGAATCACGATATACTGTTCTCGCCGCGACGGAATCTGTACGCCGGGGCGCGATAATCCTCGTCGCGCACACATCGCACGTATATCCAATACTGAATGCTCTGTGATGCTGATAAGCGTATCTGTTCAGAGTCGCGCGCTCGACGTCCTGGCTCTCCTTCTCCAACACGCATTTCAGATCGGCGTACACCACGAAGGGAAGTCGCTCCTCTCTTTGATGATTGCTGAAACTCAACCACTTCTCATCCTCGCTTGGAAGAACGATAGCGCACTCGTTCATCCTGCCGCAGTCCGAAACGTGAGCGGCGAGCTTTTCTCTCGAGTGGAAATAATGCAAACATCTACAATTATTTAAAATAAATTTTCGATCGTTTCGTATAAAATATAAGAAATTACTCGCTTCCTACCGATCGCAGATGAACTTCTTCTTTTATGCTTGCTCAGTTGACTCCCCACCAATTGCGACAAGTCTTTTATCCACGCGAAGTGATCTTCGCTCGAACCGTGTCGCGCGTTTGGCACGTAAAACAGATTAACGTGTATCTCTCTTGTCATCGGTGAGTCGCAGAGGAACGATCGCGTCCTCGAATTTCACGGGAAAGAGTTGCCGCTCCGCTCCTTCTGGGTGAACACGTTGATCAATATCGTTGAGACGTTCGAATCTTCCAATTTGTTTCAGATTCATGGGAAAATCGATGCCATCTAGTTTCAACACAGCCCGGTAATCGGGATGCTGATTGAGACTCTCGACGTGTCTGTCGACGGGATACAACGCTGCGATCACCGCCCAAGCGAAACACGCGTTATCCGTCGTTCGCACGTTGACCACCGCTTTTTTTAATTTTACGAATCGCGTCATATCGATCCAACATCCCGCTCGCATGGGATTACACTTGTTAATGTTTACTACTATATTTAATATGCGTGACAACGCTCATCCACTGTCGCGCTCCTGAAACTCCTCCAAACCCGTCAGAGTCACGTCGACCACATATCTGTCGTACCATTCTTGCAAATCGGAGGTACGGAAGAGCTGCCGATTTTTCGTGACGATACTCTTCACGGAGGTCTCGTTGTTAGCGACGAATTCTCCGTTAAATACAGTATTGACCTTTAAACACACGTGTCTTTCGAGATTATCGCGCACCTTCTCCAGCACCGTGTCTCTCGCGTCGTCGAGAAATCGTCGAGGCTCGACGTACCGCCAATTTATCACCGCGCCGGTCGATACTCGTCTTTCGAACGCGGTATCGATCTCCACCCACGAGTGCCCTTCTCCATCGACGTACCCAGCGCCTACG
Source organism: Crematogaster levior (assembly GCA_901521435.1). Classification (NCBI taxonomy): domain Eukaryota; kingdom Metazoa; phylum Arthropoda; class Insecta; order Hymenoptera; family Formicidae; genus Crematogaster; species Crematogaster levior. Next base: position 145,084 of record CABEGB010000848.1, on the reverse strand, counting down.
CGCTCGAAACGTCGCCGCAACTCGACTCTCGCGCCCTCCAATCGCGCTATTCGAGCCACCAGAGAATTCACCGTTCCAACGTTGTTTCGTCGATGACACTCCTCTCGCAACGACTTCAGACACTCGTCGCACCGCCATTCCCACGCGTGACGAGCGTGACGTCCGCGTCGACGACGCTCGTCGCGATCTCGAGAAGATCGTTCGCATCCATTTTTTTTACGATGGCTTAAGTTTCGACAACCACAATATCCTACCTTCGTTATCCGCTGGAATTCTAAATTTCTGCGCTCGTCGTCGAATCTTCCGATTCTTCGTCGATACTCTCTCCGTATACTCTCTCGCTCTACAGCTACACGCTATCGTCGTTTCTATCCACATTCTCTCTCGCACCGCGATCCGAACACCAATCTCTCGCCTCAAATGATAAGTCGACAAATTCCATCGTCCTCCTTCAATGCGCACGTTTCGAGATACGAATATCCTCGATCGCGTTTGATCGCGAATGAATTCGACGACGATAACTCCTCGTCGCAGAACAAATTATCCGAATCACTTGTCGCGCCCGTCTCCACGTCGTTATCGCCCATTCGATGAAACGAATCGACGAATCGAGCCAACGTCGATCGAGAGCAACGACGACGACGAAAAACGTCGATCGAGAACGACGAAAAACGCTCTTATACCGTCGTCGTCGCCCCGGACACTCCCCGCCGTCGAATCCGTCGGTGGAGAACCGCGACTTCCCGGGGAAAAAGAAAAAAACGTCGGATTCCCCCCCCCCCGGAAAATTAACTCACGCGGCGGAAAACGCACCGCGACTTCCGGTGGAGATAAGCGCGCGTCCTCCGGACGCCAACGACACCCCTCAGGGGTCTCCGACTCACGATTCCCCCGCACCGCGACTTTCGGTGGAGATGAGCGCGTCCCCGGACGCCAACGACACCCCTCAGGGGTTTCTGACCCACAACAACTCCCCGCACCCCATGTGGGGGTTCAAAACCATGGGATCCCTCCACCACCGCCGATAAGCCCCCCGTACCCCATGTGGGGGTTCAAAACCATGGGATCCCCCCACCACCACCGATAAGCAGGGGGCGTGGCCAACCCACAGATAAGCCCCGCCCACTCGCGAAATAACCATTCAGACCATGTGGGTATTCTAAAATAACCCATTCCGACCATGTGGGTATTCTAAACCATAGCTCCCCGCACCCCATGTGGGGATTCAAAGCCATGGGATACCCCCACCACCGAGAAACGGGGGGACGCTGAGGGGCCCTCGCCTTCCGTCTCTCCCCCCTCGCCCATCTCTTATGGCATTCCCCCCGCAAAACCCCCCCGCTCCCCGACCCGTCTCGCGTCACCCCATGGGTTGTGAATACCCTCTTTTCGGCTACTTACAGTTTTTCCTTGTTTCCAAATTGTATCTTGAGAAACTATCGCTCTGCATAAAACATTGATTGTGTCGCGCAAAAGTCGGTTCAAATTAACATTAAACATTTTCCTGTTTACGCTGCGTCTGTGTTATGCAATAGTCACAAAGACGTTCAAATGTAATAATAAAATCTGCAGTTGCATCCTCTCCAAGAAGCTTCTCTCCGAGAAAATTCATGTATACCCATACAGCACAAACTGTTTTAAAATTGTTTCAGAAATGTTTCAGAAATATTTCAACCTTTCATGTGTTAAACATTATCATCTGCAATAATTTTGCAAGGTTTCTGCAATATATCTTTTGAATGTTTGAAAAAGAATTAGCTCTGAAACCTTTCTAAGGAAACAATTTTGAAAATTTTCAATTGAGTTATCTCAGAAATTTTTCATGTGAAATAATTGTTAAAACTGCCAATTGATTTATTTCTGAAATCTTTCATATGAAATAATTTAGAAATTTTTTGTTTACATACTTTTTTAGTTAAAAATCAGTGCATGATTCACTGATACCCAACCTCCCCTACATGCTAATGCGTATTCTTTGTACATGTGTCGTTTCAAATGATTATAAAGAAACGACTTTTTTTCTCGATCAAAATTTTGTCGCAAGGCTGAGCAAAACGCTTACACTTGAAAAATGTGTATATAATATAAACATCTAATGTTATATACTTTCTTTATATTTATCTCTATATAATAAATACAAAATATATACATATTGAATATATTATATAATTATTTTTATTTTGTATATATGTATTTGTATTTTTTTTGTATATATATAAATATATATATATATATATATATACAGGGTCTACCAAAAGTGTGGAAACCCCTAAATATCTCGGAAAATATACGTTTTACAGAAAAGTGTTTCGAACAAAAGTTGTAGGGTTTAAAAAGATCCATATACTGATTCTATCAGATTGACCTTGGATGGCGTCGTCAAGGTCAGGTCAAGGTCACATTGACTTTTTTAAATGGCACCCCCTACATTTGATTGCATATTCTTATAGCTTAATTCAAGAGCTTTCCAAAACACTATAATAATGTTCATTTTTATTAAGTACTTTTCGAGTTATGAGGGTTGAATGTTAGAGTACCGCCGGTTTTAACATTATCCAAGGTGTACTACATGGAGGTTACTCGCTCGGATTTGCATCTGTTGTGTGTGTGATCCAGCCAACTATAAGACAAGATCGGTCGTGGATCCAGTCAGCAAAAGCAAAGAACCAACCAAATTACAATCGAGCATTTAAAGACCTGGAAAGTAATCGACATAGTAAACATAGTAAACAAATTTGTGGATGCTTATTTATCATAATAATTGTTCGAAATGCGCACCATTCACTGTTTGACATTGTGGTATTCGTTCGTAAAAACTTGTTACGGCATTTCTAATCAAAACCGGTTCAATTAGTGCACTTTCTTCCAGGATTTGATGACGAAGACCCTCTAGATTTAGTGGTTTTGTTTCATACACTCTGCTTTTTAGATAACCCCATAAAAAGCAATCGAGTGCGATAAATCTGGCGATCGTGGCGGCCACTCAATCCTTCCTCTTCTGTCAATCCACCAGATAGGAAAAACTGCGTCCAAATAATTACGAACTTTTCTTTCGTAATGTGGTGCCATGTGTCGTATGTGCTGTGCCATCCTGCTGAAACCATATCTGATCGAAGTTTTCAGCTGTTATTGCTTGTATTGCCAGAAGTATCTGATTCCTCAACATATTCTCATATTTCGCTGAAGTCAAATTGCCAAAAAAATTGCTCCATAAAACGTGTATAAAACGTCTCATTAGTTCCTTCATTTACCGCTATGTGACGCACGATACATGCAGTCTAACTCGCATTTAACATTCAACTAAGAATGTATAAAGCTATCAAAGAACGAGCACCTTCTCACTTCAGCTTTGAGCAAGCAGAAATTAATTGTTATCGTCCAAATACAACGTACGATTAATTAAAATTAAACATTTTAAAAATGGCTGGCGAGTTATCGGAACGTGAAAGAATCACTATCCTCATGATGCGTGGATGGGGTGATAACGAAAGATTCGATTATTTAATGACACGTATCCGAACCGTCGAATTAATAAGTCCACTGTGTTAAAAACAATAGAACGTTTTAGACAAACTGGTAGCATAAGAAATCGCTCTAAGTCAGGAAGACCATTGTCTGCAACCAACGAAAAAAAACAACTTGATGTTCTGCAGACATTTGTTGAAGATCCCAATTCTAGTGTTCAGAGAGTCGCTCAAACTCACGATATTGCTCCCATGTCGGTTTGGAGAATTTTAAAGAAGAACAAGTTCCATCCATATAAATTGCAATACGTTCAAGAATTGCAAAACGGAGATGAGGAGCGTCGTATACGTTTCTGTGAAAGAATGATGGCACTAATAGATGTCCGGCCCATCTTCCCTTATTAAATTGTTTTTACAGACGAGGCAACTTTCATCTTAACGGGAGAAGTTAATAATCAAAATTTTCGTTTCTGGTCAGATGAGAATCCAAATTGGGGGAAACTCACACACAACATCCACAAAAAATAAATGTATGGTGCGGAATAATAGATGGCTATTTAATAGGGCCGTTTTTTTTGTAGAAAATTTGAACGCTCAAAGGTATGAGAGATTACTTGTAGATCAAATAATTCCAGCTATACAAAATACTTTTCCAAATAATTTCCAAGAAATATGGTTTCAGCATGATGGAGCTCCTGCTCATTTTGGTGCAGGACCACGTCGTATTTTAAATGAGACTTTTCCGCTACGGTGGAAAGGAAGAAGGAACAGAAATGAGGGAGGAGAGGATTGGCCACCTCGGTCACCAGATCTAACTCCTCTTGATTATTATCTATGGGGATACCTGAAGAGTAAGGTTTACAGAACAAAACCTGAAACCATCAACGAATTGATACAGCGAATAAGGGATGAAATGGCATTGATACCTTTTGAAACGAATCGTAAAGTCATTTCTACATTCTACCAAAGATTAGCATATTGTCAGGAAGTACATGGCAGCCACTTTCAGCATTTACTTTAACACATTAAAACACATCTGCAATTGTCTGGTGCAACCTAACCTGATCTCTGTATACACGCACCGCACGCACGCACACGCATTTCAAACAATTATTATGATAAATAAGCATCCACAAATTTGTTTACTATGTTTACTATGTCGATTACTTTCCAGGTTTTTAAATGCTCGATTATAATTTGGTTGGGTCTTTGCTTTTGCTGACTGGATCCACGACCGATCTTGTCTTAGTTGGCTGGATCCACGACCGATCTTGCCTTATAGTTGGCTGGATCACACACACAACAGATGCAAATCCGAGCGAGTAACCTCCATGTAGTACATCTTGGATAATGTTAAAACCGGCGGTACTCTAACATTCAGCCCTCATAACTCGAAAAGTACTTAATAAAAAAATGAACATTATTATAGTGTTTTGGAAAGCTCTTGAATTAAGCTATAAGAATATGCAATCAAATGTAGGGGTGCCATTTAAAAAAGTCAATGTGACCTTGACGACGCCATCCAAGGTCAATCTGATAGAATCAGTATATGGATCTTTTTAAACCCTACAACTTTTGTTCGAAACACTTTTCTGTAAAACGTATATTTTCCGAGATATTTAGGGGTTTCCACACTTTTGGTAGACCCTGTATATATATATATATATATATATATATATATATATATATATACAGGGTGTTTGATAATTCGAACGTCAACCGTAAAATGCAAGTAGAGTAGGTTAAACTGAGTAGAAAAGTCCTGTATCATTTTGCGATTTTCGTAATAATTAATGAGATATTAATTAAAGAAGATCGACCAATACGCGCGAATCTAAGCGCGCGGCGAGAAGAGACAACCCACGATTATTGTGTAGCGTTTGAGTACGCGGGGAAAAGGAACAGCCTACCATTATTGTCTAGCATTTTAGCGCGCGGGGAGAAGGGATAGCCACAACCATTGTTACGCGATTGTTTAGGCGCGTGACAAAGCGTTGCGAGAAGCGCGTAATACTAGAATACCGCGGCGACCGCCCCGAATTGTTCTCTCGCATTGTTTTGCATCTCTCTCTCCCTCTCGGTAGGCTGTTCCTTCTCCCCGCGCACTCAAACGCTACACAATAATCGTGGGTTGTCTCTTCTCGCCGCGCGCTTAGATTCGCGCGTATTGGTCGATCTTCTTTAATTAATATCTCATTAATTATTACGAAAATCGCAAAATGATACAGGACTTTTCTACTCAGTTTAACCTACTCTACTTGCATTTTACGGTTGACGTTCGAATTATCAAACACCCTGTATATTGTGACGTGGCCGCTCCGCGTGGAGTGGCCGCGTCTCGCCACTGTCATAGGGGCACGGCCTCGCGTCCGCGCCGAGGGCTATCGAGCGAACCGACATCCCCGGGGTCGTTGTAGCGAAAGAAGGATTAGTACTAATTAGGCGTGTTACTTTGTATGGCACCTCACCCGACGACCACTGGCATTCTACCTGGAGAGGACCCACCGGGGGATTCGGCCGCCGGGAAGCCTGAGAGACCAACGACTGGAGGCGCGGCGACCAGGGGCCGGGGCGGTAATGCGGCGAGACCAGTCCGCAGGAAGGCACGCGCCGGAGGAACCCACCGGAAGGAGCGGCCGAGACGAGCGTCGCGCCCAGCACGTTGACCGACGACGCGGGGAGTCGCCTCCGAGAGGGGAAGCAGAGGACACCCCGCGAGTCCCCCAAACAGGGAGGTGGACGCCGAGGCGAGCCCAGATCACCCTCCAAAGACCGGTGGCGACCGGCCGCGAGAGCGGCGCGGGCCCGCTATCGCGTTTGAAACCCCCGCGCCCCTAGGTCGCGCCACCCCACGCCAATCAGGTGGGGGATGGGCACGATCGCGCCGCCCGCGGATCGATGGAAAATCGATCCGCGGGACGAACGCTCTCTTGCGTGCGAGCTACCGAGGTGAGCGGAAGTGAGGCCGAAGCCGAGTAGATTTGCGCCCTGAAGGGGAGAGTATCGAGTTGGTAGTTGTCAGGACGGAGTGCTCGTCGCCAGGAGGGGCCCCGAGGAAGCCGAGGACCCGCGTCACCGGTGAGGTTGCCCGTTCCCCCAAGCGAGGGGTTGTACAGCCACGTGCCCGCGAAGGGGGACGACGATCGTGCCCGGATGCCGGCGCGTTGCGTAGCGGTGGCGACCCGTCCGTAGCGACGGGTAAGTGGGTGTGTTAGTGAGCGGAATCGGGGGCGAGAGGTCCCGTTTCGGCGGCAGGAGGCCTCGCGAAAGGACCATTCGCGTGAGCGATACGAGCCCCGGGGATACGCGTCCGCGCGAGCGGGTCGGGCCGCTTTTCCTGAGGATACCGAGAGTGGCTGGTGCTGTGTGGTTGTTGTCGTGTGTAGTTGGTGCGGTTTCGCGAGCGCTGTGTGGATGGAGCGTGTGTCGCGGGAGAGTAGGATTACTACGCCGTGAGCGTGGACACCGAGTGTGACTGAGAGGCACCGCCCCGCCCCTCTACCGACGTAGGGTAGCCGGCCCTTCGCGTGCGACCGGCGGCAAGTTGTTATCGCGGTTTCGGTTTAGTTGACGCGTCTACGACGCGTCTGGCGCCCAACGAAATTCGTGTATTGTCGTGGCCGGAAGCGCGGGAAGCTTGGCGAGGCGGAGGCGCGATCCTCCGCCGTGCATACCTTTTTGATCCGCGTCGCGGCGCAGCGGCGCCGAGGACGTGCGTGCGCTCGTGACTCGCGACGACGTGACAATATATATATATATATATATATATGGTATGACAATAAAGTTCGCGGACTAGTATCGTAAAATTCTTTATTTACAAAAAAAATATAGCTACACATTACATCCCTCAAAATACTCCCCCTGAGCAGTAATGCACTTCTCCATTCGTCTTTTCCAGCCTTCGAAGCACTCGTCAAATTGTTTCGAAGTTACCTCTGACAGCGCCTGCGCCGTTGACTCTTTAATGGTCTCCAGAGTCTGAAAGTGGTGCCCCTTTAATTTTTCCTTAATCTTGGGAATAAATAAAAGTCACAGGGCGCCAAATCCGGTGAGTATGGGGGGTGCTCGATGACTGTGGTGCTTGTTCGGGCCAAAAATTGCTTGACAATGATAGCCGTGTGTGATGGCGCATTATCGTGGTGAAGCACCCACGACTGGTTTTGCCACAAATCGGGTCTCTTTTTGCGAACTCTATCTCGCAAACGTTTCATTACTTCCAGGTAGTAAGCAGAATTTACTGTCTGGCCCTGGGGCACCCATTCTTGCAGAACGATTCCACGAGAGTCAAAAAAAAGCATCAGCATGGCCTTGATTTTGATTTTGACATCCTGGCCTTTTTCGTCCGTGGTTCGCTTTTCTTTTTCCATTCCATGCTTTGCTTCTTTGTTTCGGGATCGTACTCATAAATCCATGTTTCGTCCCCCGTAATCCCCGTTTAAGAAAGATTCCGGTGTTCGCCAACCAATCTTTGACAAACACGCGATCACTTGTTTTTGGTCGTCTGACAAGTTTTTGAACGATCTTTGCCGAAAGCTTTGACATCCCCCAAATTTGTGAGAATAAGATGCACAGTTTCTCTCTTGATTCCAGACTTCAGCAACGTCTCTCTCTGATAGTTAAGCGGCGGTCAGAGTTTATTCTTCAATTTTTTTTCAGAGACCGCACTGCACTGCGGTGGTAGGGCGCCCCTGCGCGCTCGTCATCTTCCGTGGTGTCCCTCCCACTTGAACCTCCCCACCCACTTGTAAAAAAGGAACTTTCTTTTGCAGACCTCACCATAAACAGTGTTCATCGTTTCATGAATTTCGCGTTCGTTTTTCTCGCCTTCACAAGGATTTCATCCCAACTCCGCTGCTCTTCAAATCACGATCCGCTTTCCATCGGCAATGTAGCAAACACACGGGCACAAAAACAGATCTACACTCAAACAATGTATCAACATGGAACTGAAAAATTGGGAGACAACTAGTCGATGAACAAACACAGTTTTCGACTCGTTCATATGAGCTCCAGTGTTGCCATACTGTCAGCAAAAAAAAAAATCAGTCCGCGAACTGTTTATCATGGAACTTATATATACATATATACACATATATATATATATATACATATGCACATTGGTGTCCCAGACCCGTCCACCCCATTTAAAGTGTGTGTGTGTGTGTGTGTGTGTGTTGTGTGTGTGTGTGTGTGTGTGTGTAGTAATGTGTGTTGGTATAGTATATAATATTGTTTTGTGCGCGCGCACGTATGTAATATAAATAAAAAATGATTGTTTTATTATAAATACAATTAGATATTGAATTTAAAATAAATTTTTTATAGTATAAACTGTGGATTATATATCTGTATAGACTAAATATAGACAAATTATTTTATTTATATTACATACAGATAAAAAGAAGAAAAGTATATGACATTAGATATATAGTGTTATATACATCACACATATTTGTCAAAATTAGAAAACATATTTAGTTTCTATTTATTGTGCACGTTTAGGTATATACAGCCATGATATAATAAAGCTAATACAAGATAAATAGACATGTGCAAAATTAATCTAAGAGATATCGGATATGGTAAAAATATTTATTTCACATATAGGTGTTCCAGATCAACCCGCAGGTCCCTTTGAAGGAGAGGATAGATCCTCGACAATGTGAGTAAAAAATGTCTTTACAAGAAAGTTGTAGAGATCAATAGTTTTGAATAAAACGCATTAGAAGTTAACTTCAACCATGGGGCCTGCATTTCCCGCCGTCAAGGCGGCGCGGCATGAACCATTCATGTCTCGCAAATACATTCTACACATTAATTACACTCATAAAATTTGTTAATAAAATGTACAATTAAAATAAAAAAATTGAAAGAATAACTGGGTAGTCTAAAACTTGATTTGAGCCGTTGAAAACGATGACGCTTGACCGATGGATTTGTCTCAGTAGGCTCAAATATCATGATAAAATCAGTAATACAAAAATGCCAATATATGCGTGCGTATGGAAGCGTTTCACCACAACGGTTACTACAATATATGTCGATGTCGAAAAATCCATTATCAGGCAATTCGCCAATAAAATGCGATAATACAAGATGTCTGGTTAAAGACCGTGCACGATATGCGCAAAATACGTAACGATAAATGCGAATACCGAGTTTGATGTGACGACAGTTAAGATGTGCCCAGTCCATATTCCTCTGCTGTAAAGCCAGCAATGACAGCCGTAGACGGTGCGAAAACGCGAAGATTAGCACGATGCTGGCGTATATTCAAACGTATAGCGACGAAAAGCCTCGCGTCTGCCCAGATTTTGCGGTTTGGCCTCTTCGATCACACATTTCCTCGGCAATCATCGCTTTCAGTAAAAGTTCTTTTGCGCTTAATCTCTTTTGGATTCTTTTAAATGAATTCGGTATGTGATTGACACTGATGACGCCCAACTACGGTGGCTAGATGGACGCCTTCTTTATTGTAATATTTAATGTTTCCTTGATACAGGTGCCCAAAATGTCCCTGTGCCGGTTTCCGACAATGCGTAAAGCACACTTGCAGTTAGTACAATCAATTTGTATACCAATTCTGTGTTTGGCAGTCATCTGGAGTGTCTTTCCCTTTTTATGTAAGAATTTAGCTTATTGAAACAGAAAATGCAACGTTCAATCCAGAGTTTTTCGTAACGTTCTTGGCACAACCAGTATCGCAAACCCACCTTTTCAGGTAGATATATAAATTATTTTTTTCTAATCATCCATTCAAACACAAGAAAATACTATTATTATCAACTTGGTAGATGAGGGCCATTTTACTTTCCGACTCCTCAGTTTCATAAAAAGATAACATTAACATCGTCAAAAAGATCCCTACAACAACAACTGTTTCCCCCACATATCACAAATAAATATATAAAATCGATTAAACTTACGACACCGACCTAGCGATAACTCTCCGAATCATACAATATTCGACATAAAACTGCATTTTTATCCCATACACCAACAAACTCAGGGATAATGTTAACACTCCATAAAAATCTGGATTGAACGTTGCATTTTCTGTTTCAATAAGCCAAATTCTTATATAAAAAGGGGAAAGACACTCTGGACGTTGCCAAACACACAGAATTGGTATACAAATGGATTGTACTAACTGCAATGCGTGCTACATTGGTCAACCAAGCGACATTTGGGCACTCGTATCAAGGAACATTCTTATAACATAAAGAATCCATCCATCACTCCGTAGTTAAGTCATCATCTGTGTCGCACTCACACGAGAATTCGATGGAAGAATCCAAAGATTCTACACAAAAGAACTTTACTAGAAAGCGTGAGATTGCTGAAATGTTTTTATCAAGAAACATAATTCAATAAATCCACAAAAAGATACGGAAAATTTTTCATCCTATACGACCGTCTCATAAGCATCGTATAATCTTGGCACCATCCTGCTTCCCAACAATGTTATAACTACAACAAATTGTTTATGTTTCCCTACTCCACATGTTCGTTAGTCTTTTCGTTCGACCGCATCACCAACTGTCATCCCTATCAACAAGTCGCATTTTATCAGTTATGTACTATCATTTGCGTCTTTTTAACTAGACATCTTTGTAATATCGCAATTTTATTGTATTATATAATGATTTTTCGACATCGTTTTATATATTGGCAAGTAACCATTGTGACAACCTTTATACACTTTTACATATTGTAACATTGTTTTTTTGTATTACTTTTTGATTATCATATTGACAGATACACTTGAAAAAGGACCAAATTCCATGGTCAGAACGTTATTTTTTTAATAAATGTATCAACTGCCAGTTTGCACGTCAGTTTATTCTTTCAATTTCTGATTTTATTATCGCTGAAGAAGAGAAGATTATTCCACTTGATTTATCCACACCACTGACTTAAAAATGATGGTGCCTTCAACAGGAGGATTTTTATATTACATCTCAGTTCAATATGGATCAAACATTACAAAGCTTAAATCTTGGCTCAAGCACAAGAAGATGCACACTCAAAAACAACAGCTCACGTTCCTCTCATTCGTTGTAGAAAATATGAGGTACTACCTCCACATCTTTTACTTAAAATTTAACATCTCTCTAATCGGCCATAGAGCCAGACAGAAATTGCCGCACTTAGAACTTACCCAGAGAAAATTATTGAATTTGGAAATTAAAGATGCACATACCAATATCAATCCGCCCAAACTCTAGAATTATCAGGATAGAAAAGAACTTCATAAATCTTCCTACTTCCAACTTTCTAAAATTCCTTTTTGAGAACAACCAAACACACAATTAATAGACATAAACACATTTGTAAAACACACAGATCTATCGACAAATTCCAATAACATCTTAAAGCGACAAAAATACTACTTATCGATTTCTCTCTCAAACAATCGATTCCTCCAAATGGATCGTAAACATCAGCAATAAAATAGTTCCGGATCGTCCGTAGTAAAGTTCTTGAGTTTGGGTGAAAAACTTTTTCCTTCCTTTTAACAAACATGACAAGAATAACCACACGTTTAGTTGCAGGCACCATCAAAATTTCAAAGTTGCGCCAGCAAATTAAACAAGAACGTAAGAGAATGCAAACGCAACGCTTCTTGTAATCGTTTGACAAATTTTTAAGCACAGACAGACACATGAACTCATCAGATCAATTTATCCTCAGAAACTCGCAATTATCTAATGAATTTTTGCATCACAATCAGACTTACTTGTAACCAAAGCTGACAAGGGTCAGATAACCGTCATTATGAATCAGGAAAAGTACAACACTCAGATGGAAATTTATTAAATGACACAACTACTACAAAAAATTGAAAAAGACCCTGTTAAATCCTTAGAAATTAAATGAAAACTTCTACTCGATTTGGAAGAACAACAAAATATTGACAGACAAACCTACAAAACCTTGCGTTACACTAACGGTAACCTTCCACGATGTTATGGAGGCTGCCAAAATTCCACAAAATGGCTTTCCTTTACGAATTATTGTATCGGCATCGGGAAGTCCGTCATACAATATCGCGAAATTTTTGCATGGAATTTTGGAACACTTCTTTACCTAAAACCAAGATCACATAATGAACAGTTGGACCCTTTTGCTAATAGTATAAAAACACAAAATTCATCCCGACCACACTTCTCCTCTCTCTGGATGTAACAGCTCTGTACAACAACATCTCTAAAGATCTTGTGTTCAATGCCATTCAATCACGGTGGCATCCACGTTGAAAATCCACAAAACTCACCATGCAACAGTTTTTTGTTGTTTGCTATTAATGTTATCTTATCTTTCCACAAACTTCGGTTTTGGTGGAATTTGTTATGAGTTAAAAGTTTTTGGCAGCCCTATGGGCTCTCCTCTTTCTCCCATCCTAGCAGATCTTGTAATGGACGACCTAGAAAACTAATTGTTTAAAACCTTTTTAGAATTCAATATTCCTGCTCTACTATCAGATATGTAGACGACATATTTCCTAATCAACTCCCTAAAACGAAAATTGTACAACTTGAGGTGTTCAACAACTTCCACCATCCCTAGATTGAATTCACCTACGAGGACCGAAAAAGATTTCTCCCGTTTCCGTTTCTTAGACACCACAGTCATTCGTCGTAAATAACGTTCTTATTACAAAGCTGGTATCGCAAACCTTTTCAAGGGTAGATATATAAATTATTTTTAATCATCCATTCAAACACAAGAAAAATACTATTATCAACCTTGGTAGATAGGGGCCATTTTTACTTTTTCGACTCTCAGTTTCATAAAGATAACGTTAACATCGTCAAAAAGATCCTGCACAACAACTGTTTCCCCCCACACATATCACAAATAAATATATAAAAATCGATTAAAACTTCTTGCAGACACCGACCTAACATTAACTCTCCAGATCATGCAATATTCGACATAAAAAAACTGCATTTTTATCCCATACACCAACAAACTCAGGGATAATGTTGAACACTCCATAAAAACTCTGGGTTGAACGTTGCATTTTCTGTTTCCAATGCTAAATTCTTACATAAAAAGGGGGGAAAGACACTCTAGACGTTTGCCGAACACAGAATTGGTATACAATTGGATTGTACTAACTGCAATGTGTGCTGTTTGGTCAAACCAAGCGACATTTGGGCACTCGTATCAAAGAACATTCTTATAACATAAAGAAACATCCATCTAGTCACCCGTAGTTAGTTGATCATCGTGTATCGCACCTCCACAATTCGATTGGAAGCAGAATCAAAGATTCTACACAAAGAGAACTTTACTAGAAAAGTGAGATTGCTGAAATGTTTTTTTTATCAACATATAATTCAGCCATAAATCTACAAAAAGATACTTTGAAAATCTTTCATCACTATACGACCGTCTCATAAGCATCGTATAATCTTGTATTTTTCGCACCCATCCTGCTTCCCAACAATGTTATAACTACAACAAATTGTTTATGTTTCCCCACTCCACATGTTCGTTGGTCTTTTTCGTTCGACCGCATCACCAACTGTCATCCCTACTGCCTCCAGTCGCATTTTATCAGTTATGTATATCGACGCGTCTTTTTAACTAGACATCTTTGTAATATCGCAATTTTATTGTATAATGTGATTTTTTCGACATCGTTTTTTATATTGTAAGTAACCATTGTGACAACCTTTTAATGCACTTTACATATTGTAACATTGTTTTGTATTACTTTTTGATTTTATCATATTGACAGATACACTGAAAAGGACCAAATTCCATGGTCGAAACGTCGTGTTTTTTAATAAATGTATCAACTGCCAGTTTGCACGTCAGTTATTCTTTCAATTTCCTGATTTTATTATCGCGCTGTGAAGAAGATTATTCGCACTTGATTTATCCACACCGCTGACTTAAAATGATGGTGCCTTCAACAGAGGATTTTTTAGAGACATCTCAGTTCAATATGGATCAAACAATACAAAGCCTTCTAAATCTTGGCTCAACACCCACAAGAAGATGCACACTCAAAACAACAGCTCACGTTCCTCATTCGTTTGTAGAAAATATGGTACTACACTCCACACAATCTTTTAATTAAATTTAACGTCTCTCTAATCGGCCATAGAGTTAGACAGAAAATTGCCGCACTTAGGGAACTTACCCAGAAAAAATTGAATTTGGAAATTAAAGATGGCCATACCAATATCAATCCTTAAACTCTAGAATTATCGGGATAGAAAAAGAACTTCATAACAATCTTCCGGCTAACTTTCTAAATTCCTTTTTTTGAGAACAACAAACCTGCAATAATTAATGGACATAAACACATTTTAAACACAGATCTATCGACAAATTTAAATAACATCTAAAGCGACAAAATACCACTTATCATTCTCTCTCAAACATCGATTCCTCCAAATGGATGGCAAAACATCAGCAATAAAATAGTTCCGATCACGTATTGAAGTTTTGAGTTTGGGTGAAAACTTTTCCTTCCTTAACAAACGCGACACAACCGCACACGTTTGGTTGTAGACACCATCAAAAATTTCGAAAGTTGCGCCAGCAAATTTAAACAAGAACGTAGAGAATGCAACGCGCAACGCTTGTAATCGTTTGACAAATTCCTTTACAAAAGATAAGCAGAACGTGAACTGCATTTGCATTCTCTTTCTCCTTTGAAACTCGCAATTTTCTAATACGGTTTTGCATCTACGTGTGCGGTTTTTTGTAACCAAAGTTGACAAAGGTCAGAACTGTGCGTGATCCGTCATATTTACGTCCATTTGGAAAGGAATCAACACTTTGAAGGAATGAATGACACAACTTTAGGCTACAAAAATTGAAAAAGACCCTATTAAATCCTTAGAAATTAAAAATGAAAACTTTCGATTGTTGGAAGAACAAAATTATTGACGAACAAAGATCCCAAAACCTTTCTATCCCGATATTCACGATGTTGAAGGGCTGCCAAAATTCATCTTAAATGGCTTCTTCCTTACGAATTATTTTCTGGGTCGGAAGTTTCCATGCGGCAATATCGTCTAAATCTATTGCATGGAATTTTAAGTACAATTCTTACCTAAACCAAGATTTTCTAAAGCGATGAGAACGTTGCCAATTGTTTAAAAACACGTAAATTTCTTCCTGACCCATTCTGAAGCCTTGTTTGATCGCTGGCTAAATCGAAACAACATCTTGTCTTCTCTTCGCCGGCATTCAATCACGGTGGCCGATCACATTGAGAAATTTACAAAAACTCAACATGCAACAGTTTTTGTGTCTCGGTATTAAAGCTATCTTAATACAAGCTTCGGTTTTGTGTATGAATTATTATGATAAGTTTTTGGCAGCTATAATGGGATGTCGAAAAAATCCCATCCTAGCAACCTTTGTAATGGACGATATTACAAACTTGTCAATTGTTTAAAACCTTTAGTCGACAATATTCATGACACGATAAATATGTAGACGACATATTCCTCAGAGCTCCTAAAACGAAAATTAAATCCTTGAGGTATTATAGTGAACAAACATAATCCTTTGTTAAAAATTCACCTACGAGACCGAAAAAGATGAATTATTCCGTTCTTAGAACGTGATAAATACGTCGTATCTTCTTATTACATAAACTGGTATTTCAGCAAACCCACGCTTTCTAGGTAAATATCTCTTTATTTTTCTTTATCTTCCAATCGAATTCGTGTGAGTGCGACACACGATGACTGCTAACTACGGAGTGACTAGATGGATGTTTCTTTATGTTATAAGAATGTTCCTTGATACGAGTGCCCAAATGTCGCTTGGTTTGACCAATGTAGCACGCATTGCAGTTAGTACAATCCAATTTGTATACCAATTCTGTGTGTTTGGCAACGTCTAGAGTGTCTTTCCCCCTTTTTATGTAAGAATTTAGCTTATTGGAAACAGAAAATGCAACGTTCAATCCAGAGTTTTTTATGGAGTGTTCAATATTATCCCCGAGTTTGTTGGTGTATGGGATAAAAATGCAGTTTTTTATGTCGAATATTGTATGATTCGGAGAGTTATCGTTAGGTCGGTGTCGTAAGAAGTTTAATCGATTTTTTATATATTTATTTGTGATATGTGTGGGGAAACAGTTGTTGTGTAGGATCTTTTTGACGATGTTAATGTTATCTTTATGAAACTGAGAGTCGGAAAGTAAAATGGCCCTATCTACCAAGTTGATAATAGTATTTTTCTTGTGTTTGAATGGATGATTAGAAAAATAATTTATATATCTACCTGAAAAGGTGGGTTTGCGATACCAGTTTGTAATAAGAACGTTGTTACGACGAATGACTGTGGTGTCTAAGAACGGAATGGAGAAATCTTTTTCGGTCTCGTAGGTGAATTTTAATCTAGGATGGTAGTTGTTGAACACCTCAAGGATTGTATGAATTTTCGTTTTAGGAGCGATTAGGAATATGTCGTCTACATATCGATAGTAGACAGGAATATCCTGAATTCTAAAAGGTTTAAACAATTAGTTTCTAGGTCGTCCATTACAAGATCTGCTAGGATGGGAGAAAGAGGAGAGCCCATAGGGCTGCCAAAAACTTGCTCATAATAAATTCCACCAAAACCGAAGCTTGTGGAAGATAAGATAACATTAATAGCAAACAAAAACTGTTGCATGTTGAGTTTTGTGGATTTCTCAATGTGATGCCACCGTGATTGAATGGCATTGAACACAAGATCTTTAGAGATGTTGTTGTACAGAGCTGTTACATCCAGAGAGAGGAGAATGTGGTCGGGATGAATTTGTGTGTTTTTTATACTATTAGCAAAGGTCCAACTGTCTTTAATATGTGATCTTGGTTTAGGTAAAGAATGTTCCAAAATTCCATGCAAATATTTCGCGATATTGTATGACGGACTTCCCGATGCCGATACAATAATTCGTAAAGGAAAGCCATTTTTGTGAATTTTTGGCAGCCCATAACATCGTGGAAGGTTACCGTTAGTGCATCGCAAGGTTTTGTAGGTTTGTTCGTCAATAATTTTGTTGTTCTTCCAACCATCGAGTAAGTTTTTCATTTTAATTTCTAAGGATTTAATAGGGTCTTTTTTCAATTTTTTGTAAGTAGTTGTGTCATTTAATAAAATTTCCATCTGAGTGTTGTACTCTCCCCGATTCATAATGACGGTTATCTGACCCTTGTCAGCTTTGGTTACAAGTAGGGATAGAAAAAGAACTTCATAACAATCTTCCGGCTAACTTTCTAAATTCCTTTTTTGAGAACAACAAACACACAATTAATAGACATAAACACATTTGTAAACACAGATCTATCGACAAATTCAATAACATCTTAAAGCGACAAAATACCACTTATCATTCTCTCTCAAACATCGATTCCTCCAAATGGATCGTAAACATCAGCAATAAAATAGTTCCGGATCACGTATTGAAGTTCTTGAGTTTGGGTGAAAACTTTTCCCTTCCTTTTAACAAACATGACAAGAATAACCGCACACGTTTAGTTGTAGACACCATCAAAAATTTCGAAAGTTGCGCCAGCAAATTAAACAAGAACGTAGAGAATGCAACGCGCAACGCTATTTGTAATCGTTTGACAAATTTTTTAAGCACAGACAGACACGTGAACTCATCAGATCGATTTATCCTCAGAAACTCGCAATTATCTAATGAATTTTTGCATCACAATCCAGACTTACTTGTAACCAAAGCTGACAAGGGTCAGATAACCGTCATTATGAATCGGGGAGAGTACAACACTCAGATGGAAATTTTATTAAATGACACAACTACTTACAAAAAATTGAAAAAAGACCCTATTAAATCCTTAGAAATTAAAATGAAAAACTTACTCGATGGTTGGAAGAACAACAAAATTATTGACGAACAAACCTACAAAACCTTGCGATGCACTAACGGTAACCTTCCACGATGTTATGGGCTGCCAAAAATTCACAAAAATGGCTTTCCTTTACGAATTATTGTATCGGCATCGGGAAGTCCGTCATACAATATCGCGAAATATTTGCATGGAATTTTGGAACATTCTTTACCTAAACCAAGATCACATATTAAAGACAGTTGGACCTTTGCTAATAGTATAAAAAACACACAAATTCATCCCGACCACATTCTCCTCTCTCTGGATGTAACAGCTCTGTACAACAACATCTCTAAAGATCTTGTGTTCAATGCCATTCAATCACGGTGGCATCACATTGAGAAATCCACAAAACTCAACATGCAACAGTTTTTGTTTGCTATTAATGTTATCTTATCTTCCACAAGCTTCGGTTTTGGTGGAATTTATTATGAGCAAGTTTTTGGCAGCCCTATGGGCTCTCCTCTTTCTCCCATCCTAGCAGATCTTGTAATGGACGACCTAGAAACTAATTGTTTAAACCTTTTAGAATTCAATATTCCTGTCTACTATCGATATGTAGACGACATATTCCTAATCGCTCCTAAAACGAAAATTCATACAATCCTTGAGGTGTTCAACAACTACCATCCTAGATTAAAATTCACCTACGAGACCGAAAAAGATTTCTCCATTCCGTTCTTAGACACCACAGTCATTCGTCGTAACAACGTTCTTATTACAAACTGGTATCGCAAACCCACCTTTTCAGGTAGATATATAAATTATTTTTCTAATCATCCATTCAAACACAAGAAAAATACTATTATCAACTTGGTAGATAGGGCCATTTTACTTTCCGACTCTCAGTTTCATAAAGATAACATTAACATCGTCAAAAAGATCCTACACAACAACTGTTTCCCCACACATATCACAAATAAATATATAAAAAATCGATTAAACTTCTTACGACACCGACCTAACGATAACTCTCCGAATCATACAATATTCGACATAAAAAACTGCATTTTTATCCCATACACCAACAAACTCGGGGATAATATTGAACACTCCATAAAAAACTCTGGATTGAACGTTGCATTTTCTGTTTCCAATAAGCTAAATTCTTACATAAAAAGGGGGAAAGACACTCTAGACGTTGCCAAACACACTGAATTGGTATACAAATTGGATTGTACTAACTGCAATGCGTGCTACATTGGTCAAACCAAGCGACATTTGGGCACTCGTATCAAGGAACATTCTTATAACATAAAGAAACATCCATCTAGTCACTCCGTAGTTAGCAGTCATCGTGTGTCGCACTCACACGAATTCGATTGGAAGAATCCAAAGATTCTACACAAAGAGAACTTTACTAGAAAGCGTGAGATTGCTGAAATGTTTTTTATCAAGAAACATAATTCAGCCATAAATCTACAAAAAGATACGGAAAATCTTTCATCACTATACGACCGTCTCATAAGCATCGTATAATCTTGTATTTTTCGCACCATCCTGCTTCCCAACAATGTTCTAACTACAACAAATTGTTTATGTTTCCCCTACTCCACATGTTCGTTAGTCTTTTTCGTTCGACCGCATCACCAACTGTCATCCCTATCGCTCAGTCGCATTTTATCAGTTATGTACTATCGACGCGTCTTTTTAACTAGACATCTTTGTAATATCGCAATTTGATTGTATTATATAATGTGATTTTTTCGACATCGTTTTATATTGTAAGTAACCATTGTGACAACCTTTATACACTTTACATATTGTAACATTGTTTTGTATTACTTTTGATTTTTATCATATTGACAGATACACTTGAAAAGGACCAAATTCCATGGTCGAAACGTCGTGTTTTTAATAAATGTATCAACTGCCAGTTTGCACGTCAGTTATTCTTTCAATTTCCTGACAATATATTAAACTTATATTAATATATTTTTTTTAAATATCATATCTATATTAATATCATAAAAACTGTAATATTTATATTATATTGTTTTAGGATTAATATAGGTTTAATTTTAATATATTGGATAAATTATTTTAAAAAAATAGAAAAAAGAAATGTCTCGAACTCGAGATCTCCAGCATTCTAGCCGCTCAACTTACTAACACGACCACGGTGATTGTTTGAAAGATAGGTTTATCGAATCGGTAGATTACGTACGTAACTTTACTTTTATTTCTTGGAAAATAATAGCACGAGATATTGTACTGTATATTATATTAGTAGCAGGTGTATCAGTATGTAACAACATATGTGAAATTTAACTAAATTCCAGGTGGAAAGTTTGATTATTTCATTGTAAGAAATATACTTCTCGAATCTCGATCGCCAAGCATGTCAGCTGTAGCGAGAGAAAGAGAAGGAGATGGAAGATATGTCTGCGTTCTTCTAGCTAGCCCAGCACACACGTGCGCGCTACCTCACACAGGAAAAAGCCGTGTACGTGCGCGCTCAGCGCTCGGCTAGCTAGAAGAATGCGTGAGAGAACGAGTAAAAAGCAAGCGAAATGGCCAACATCAAAGAGAATTCCGAAGTCTCGACGCGAGCTTATCTTAATCGCCAATCTTTCGTATCATATTTCTTCTTACTATAGAAAATAAAATTTTTACATTTCGCATTTTATCGGACCGAAAATACTTGTAATGGATTAATGAGATTTTTGCGATTAAAATGACACCAAACACGGTACAGATCGGGTAATTTTTAATTACATTATAATCAAGATGTTAATTACTTATCTAATTAAACATTATCCGATCTGTACCGTGTTTGGTGTCATTTTAATCGCAAAAATCTCAGTAAGTCATTAGAATTATTTTCAAACCGATAAAATACGAAATATGAAAATTTTATCTTTTATGCTGTGATGAAATACGATACGTAAGATTGGAAATAAAGGGATGCTCGCGAGTGGGACTCCGGAACTGTTTGATCGGTCATCTCGCTTGCTCCTTCCTCGTTCTCGATCTAGCATCAAATATAATCAAAACTAAAACTTTTATTATAATGGTATATTTGTAACGCAAAATTTTTTAAAATTTAACATGTCCCTGCAATTGTATGTATATATATATGTATATAACAAATTGATATCACTAACCTTTTTCTACATCCTTTCTTTAAAGAAAGTTTACGGCGACTGGGGTATGGTTTCGCATCACCCTGGTTTCCCCATTTCTCTTTATATACTAAAAAACACTAATACTTTTCCACTTTACACTCAAAACACACTACACTACACAACACTACACTACACTACACGAAATGGCAAAGATAATATTATTTTTATCAAATAAGCAGATTGCAACAGCTCCATCTATCACGATGTCTGTGAACTAATTTACTGCTCTGTATTATCTTTAGATCTCGCTTTCGCTTGCAAATAATTCTTCACAAATAATTCTTCAGTATTACACGCACATCTTTTTTATTAAGCCTCTAAAAAAATTTTTTAAGTATATTTACATTCTTTCATGTTTTCTCTTTACGGGGCTGGTCTCATTTTATATGTGCAAGCTGTAAAACTTGTGTATTGGTCAAATATATTTACGACCTGCAGCTAGGAGTCGATAACAAAAAACTAATTTTTAAAATTTTTTCTTATTTTTAAGATAAAATCACCAGCCCCGTATTTGTTACTTTGTGTACTTTAATCGTGGAGAAGCATTTGTCATTTTACTTAACTAATAAAAAGTTATGCGTGAAATACAAAAGTATCATTTCGGTCGGTAAAGAAAATGCTTCCAGCATCCCCTTAACTAATAAAAAGTTAAGGCCATGGCACATAAAAAAACTTAAGCAGTAAACTTAAGACTTAAGCAAATCAACCAATCACGGTCAAGCAGTAAGGCAGCCATTTTGAAACGTAAGCAACACTGAAAATTCCGTATGGATGAAATTCTTACGTCTTAAGTCTTACTGCTTAAGTTCTTTTATGTGCCACGGCCCTTACGCGTGAAATACGAAAGTATCATTTCGGTCGGTAAAGAAAATGCTTCCAGCATCCCCTGAAGCCTTGTGGCCACGATATTAGAATTCGATCCGAGTTCTTGGTCCGAGAAATATTTAGCCAATCAACTTGCACTCTTTTTTATAGAAAAGCAGTAATCTTATTGGCTATTCGTTTCTCGGACCGAGTTCTAGTATCGTGGCCACAAAGCTTTATTAAGGATGTTGTAATTCTATATGCAACTTAAATTTATATTCATTACAAACCGTTTCTTTTATTTAAGTATATATATGGATTCTATGTTTTCTTTATAGTTACAGAATTTCTGTGATACAAAGGTTTTCTTTAAGGCTCCTGAGTACTCGCCGTGAAACTTCGATTTTGATGTGCTGATGCGATTCATAGCATTTTATTAAAATATATTTTTGTTTACAAGTAAAGTACAACGCAAATCTGGGTGTCGTTCTCGCCTCTAATGTCACCATTTCAATATGGCCACGGTGACTACTCAGGAGCCTTAATGATAAAAATTAATATAAAAAAAGCTGTGACATGTTGCAACGATGTTTATATTATATGCAATTATGTTTCTATTTACAAATAACATTAATTATATAAAATTTATGTTAATTAGAATATATAGCGACAAATGATCTATTAAATCCACATTTAATTGACGTTGAATCAATATAAATTACATCGATTCGACGTCAATTAAATGTTGATTCAATATCATTTCTTATTGTGTATTAAAATATGTAATATGTTGTGATATATATATGTAACACATAAAATGTATACTTACATTTGCATAAAATAAATTAAAAGTTTAACAAATTTTTTATTTCTATGTAACTTTTTATTAAAACTATATTAAATGTAAATATATATAACATATATATAATTAATTATAATTACATATACATTATACAGTTATATAGCAAGAATTGATACTCATATATAACGGTAATATAACATGATATATTATATGTTATATCTATGAGTGGGAAATAATAACATTACAATAACATATCAATAACTTTTATGCAATATTATCTATTATAATCATTCCTATTGCAGTTATGTAACATTCATATAACTGTGTTTGCTGGGTGAGCTATTCTTTATTGGAAGAGTTTGTAAATTTTTTGGATGAAAACCCAAAAGCTGCTGATTTCAATAAATATTCTCTGCTTACAAGATACTAAATTAATTTTGTTAATTGTAGATAGTTGGATGATACACGTTTTCTTATAAAAAACATTTAAACAAAAATTTATTATCTCAGACTAAGCGGAGAATATTTATTGAAACCAGCAGCCTTCATGAATTCAGGGTGTCAAAACTTTTCTTAGTCTGACATGTTACTTTTATGTAATTTATTTTTTGATAGTCAAAACGGCAAATGTTTTGATAAAAAAAATCAAGTTTTAACAAATAATAAATGTAATAAACTGGCATATCAGACTCCAAAATAGATATTCGGCACCGCTTGTTAATTACAAAGTTCAGTGGCGCACCGAAGGGGGGGTTGAGGTTAACCTCCGAAATTGTGTGTGTATGTGTGGGTGTGTACGTGTGCGTGCGTGCATGCATGTATATTTGTGTATATTTGTAAATTGTTAATTAACCCCCCTCCTCGAAAAAAATTATGTGTGCGCCACTGACGAAGTTACTTATTTCAATATCTGCAAGTCTCATACTTTAAACTTTATTCGTATATTTAAATTCCAGAAACAATTAAAAACAGAAGAAAAAGAGAATATTATGACTCATTTCAGGAGAATAGATTCAATGAGAGGTAAGTTATTTTTCCCCGAGAAAATAATCATCCAATCCATTCCGATCTAATTATTGTATTTTTTCTCATCACAGAGGGTGAAGCAGGTGCCATACGATTAACGGAAAAGATCATGTACATGATCGTAACTGATCATCAGCCTCTTTCAATGATCGAATTCGAAGGCTTTTCAGAATTAATAAAATTCTTAGTGCCGCATTATAAGTTGCCTTCTCGCCAAACGATTACTCGTTTGATCGATGCGAAATATAATAATATGAAGATTGCGGTAAAGAAACAACTTGCATTAGCTCCATCCCATGCCATAACGTGTGATATTTGGACTGACTGCAAAATGCAAAGTTATCTTGGCGTCACTGATCACTATTTAACACCTACCTTTATTTTGAATCACATCACATTGGGAACCATACCACTGGCCTCCAATCATACTGGAGATCTAATCGAAGAAAAACTGAGAGAAATCCTGTCGGCATTCAATATTGATTTGGAGAAAGTAATGTGTATTGCGAGCGATAGTGCGGGAAATATGAAAAAAGGTATTCTACAACTAGTTGGCAGCAAAAAACACGTGCCTTGCGTCGTACATATTCTGTCGCATATCGTGCCCGATGCACTGCAATCATTAACATATATGTATAAGTGACATTCTATCTCAAGTGCGGAGTATTGTTAGGAAAATAAAAAACAATGTCAACGCGGGCGACGAATTGAAGAAACTGCAAATGCAGAATGGATTAAGTGAAGGGCAGTGTTTACGATTTCTCTTAGATATGAAAGTTAAGTGAAGGGCAGTGTTTACGATTTCTCTTAGATATGAAATTCGATGGAATTCCACGTATTTTATGGCCGCTAGATATATCGAGCTGAAAGACTACGTATACACAGTTTTGCTTAAATGCCCCGATGCTCCTGATCCATTATCTCGGGATCAAATTCAGGTTCTGGAAGATCTAGTATTAATTTTCAAACCAATTCAGAACGTGATCACAGAAATTAGTGGAGACTCATACTCGACAGACAGCATTGCCATCCCAATAATTCGTGGTCTGAAGCTCTGCATAAGTAAATTGAAACCGAATACTAAAATGGGCAAGGATTTGATGCTTCATATCAGCGAAGCTTTGGAAAAACGGTTTAAAGAGTTGGAGTCAAATCAAGTACTCGCACTTGCTACTATACTTGATCCTCGATTCAAAAAGCTGGCTTTTGAATCACGTCTGAAATATGCTGATGCAATAAATAAAATTAATCGTCTCATGAACGTTGCATCAAAAAAGAAAATGTAGAGCAAACTGCAAAAAACTCCGGGCTGATAGAAAATGATAATGATAACGATATATGGAGCTTTCACGATCACCAAAACGAAGTACAAGCGTCTGGTTACGATTCTGAGTCAAATGATGAAATTCATATCGAGCTACAACAATACATCAATCAGCCTCGTATTCCTCGGAAAAATGATTCTCTTGAGTATTGGAAAATGGTGCAAACTGCATTTCCAACTCTCTCAAAAATCGCCATATTTTATGCAAACGCAGTTGCATCATCGGTGCCATCCGAACGTCTCTTTTCAGAGACTGGGACTGTTGTTACTGACAGACGTAACAGATTGATTGGTGAGAGAGTTAACATTTTGCTTTTTCTTTCATCTTTGCCTAAGGAGATGTGGGATTGTGTGCCTTGAATTATTCTTTGTAAAAGAATAAAGCTTTAATATTACGGATTTGTTCACGTGTCCCAACATGCTCCTATTCATTCCAATATACTCCAATCTATAGTATTACGTTACGTATACTATAGTTTGGAGCGTATTGGAGCGAGTTGGAGCGAGTTGGAACATGCGACGCGAACAAACCCTATATAATTTTACTTATATACTGCAATATTATGATGTCTTAATATCATTAATGTTTGAATATTTTGTATTCTTACAATTAGTCGTATGTTATATGCAATGTGCACATGTACTGTGACGTTACGATGATCTCATTAGTACCTTTAATTTAGTTATAATAGTTTTTATGTTTATGAGTATATATTTCATATTTTTTTTGTGTTAATTTAACATGCCTTGTTTCTTTATTTCCATTTGTAAAAATAAAAACGCACCATAAGATCACATCCACAATTTTCTACCACGTTAATTCCCATTGCTGAGTCAATATGAGCACGAATGAGCATGCATGCATGTCTACGCTACAATTACAATGATTCAGGTGATATAGTATATACATATACAGGGTGACCCATTTTAATCTATCACCCCAAATATTTCCGTTCCCTTGCATTTTACAAGAAAATGTTTCAGACAAAAGTTGTATGGTTTCAAAGGGGCCATAAAACGGTTCTATTGGTTTGACCTTGGATAGTCGTTTGAAGATCACACAAAGGTCACCTTCAATTTTTTAAATTGAAATCACTACTTTTCATTACATACTCTTGTAGCTTATTTTGAGAGCTTTCCAAAACATTATAATAAAGTTATTTTCCATTAAGTATTTTTCGTGTTATGGAGGTTTAAAAGTTACGATACTGCCGGCATTAGCGTTATCCGAGATGTACCACGTGGAGGTTGCACGGTCAGATTTACATCTCTTTTGTGTGTGTGTGTGTGTGTGTGTGATTGCGTTTATGTGTTCAATTTTTATAAAAGATTGCGTTTATGTATCCAACAAGGTGGACGTGTCTTCGAACACCTTGATTAAACTTAATCATTTTTAAATACCCGCCTTCACACACACATACGCGCGCGCGCACACACACACCACGCACGCACACCACCACACACACACACACACACACACACACAAAAGAGATGTAAATCTGACCGTGCAACCTCCACGTGGTACATCTCGGATAACGCTAATGCCGGCAGTATCGTAACTTTTAAACCTCCATAACACAAAAAATACTTAATGGAAAATAACTTTATTATAGTGTTTTGGAAAGCTCTCAAAATAAGCTACAAGAGTATGTAATGAAAAGTAGTGGTTTCAATTTAAAAAATTGAAGGTGACCTTCGTGTGATCTTCAAACGACTATCCAAGGTCAAACCAATGGAACCGTTTTATGGCCCCCTTGAAACCATACAACTTTTGTCTGAAACATTTTCTTGTAAAATGCAAGGGAACGGAAATATTTGGGGTGATAGATTAAAATGGGTCACCCTGTATATATATATATATATTATATATATATATATATATATATATATATATTTGCGTTAGTAATTTTAAACATTGTAATTGCAATTAATTTAATTATCAATTATTTAAAATTATTAATTTAATTCTTTTATATTAGTGCTTATCGCTGCTAAAGTTATTATTATAAATGATTTATTTCTTATTTAACATTTTTTAGTAATGTATATCGTTTTCATTTATTATAGATTTATAATGTATACCGTTTTCATTTATTATAGATTTATAGAGTTAAGTATTATGTATTTGTGTAATTTTACAGAATATTTTTATAGAATATTGGTAAGATTTTCTGCAGTTTCGCTTCCCCTAGCAATAAATGTTGGTATTCATATAAAGTAAGTCGTCTGCAGGCGCAATAATAAATTTTAAATTTTGTTACAATGTATATTTTGTTACAATGTATAAATTGTTTTTATTTATCTTATTAGAGACCTTTTCCCCACCATATTAAATCTTCCTACTCCTTTCCTATGTAGGGTTCAATAATCTTCTTTATTGCAGCAGAATATGTACGTGACTGAGGTGTAACAGCGTCTGCTAGCGTTGCCATGACTACGCATGCGCAAGATTTGTCCCTTGACCTACCAACACTGTGTTGTAACGATGCACCCCACAAATTGCATCGTCCCGCTTGACCAAACACCTGTCAAAAGCGGAACACGGGGCGCGGTGCGCCCCACATAATTTTTTAAACAAATTTCAAGACGCTCGTAATACGTGCGTTAGAGGCACACAGCCTCGCGATACCCTACGCCGAGCAACCACGGGGAAACTCGACCGCCACCGAGCGCGAGCGTGACGTCGGGGCCATTCTCCCACCGATACCCTGGCGCTCAAGTTCCGCTGGCGGGGATGATTCCCTTTCTCCGAATTTCGAGCGCTTTTTGAGTATAAAAAGGCGCTCGGAATTAACAAGATACCGATTCCGGAGCTTGCAAGCAGACGCGATAAGCCGACGCTAATAAGATATCCAGATCCGTTTCCCGAAGCGACAATACCAGGAAATCGAGCGTTCTCCGCTTCCACCGAGTGTTCTCGGTCGTCGCCTTCCTATCTCAAGACCTGCTCGGTACCAACAGGTAGAGAGTACTCTGCCTCCGCCGAGAATTCTCGGCCGTTGCCACTTGCAAGGTCCCGATAAGGGACGTGGAGTAGAGTGTGCCCTCCGTCGAGGCTTCTCGACTCCCGTACAAGTACTTAACACCCGTTCCGCTTTTCCTGAGACGTCGATCAGCGCGCAGTGGAGTGTTCTCCGCTACCGTCGAGTATTCTCGGTCCGACTATTTTCTCCTGCCGCGACCCGCGATTTTATATCTTCCGCGTCGCGCCGCGCTACCCCGTACATGCGCCGGTACCGCGGCTCAGGCACGGGCCTTTAAACGCAGTAGCCATTTCTACGGCAATACCGGGATACCGCGTCGCGTCAAAACACGCGGGCCTTTAAAACGCCATCGTCATTTATACGGCGATATCAGCGTACCGCGTCACACCAAAACACGCACCCGCCGCGTGCACGGGCACCGACTGCCAGCACGTTGCGCTACAGCGCGCATCAAACGTGACATATCCACTCCACGCTTTTGTATACAGGGTGATTCAGAACGACTTAGTTGTCCGGGCACAGACGTATTCCTGAGTGAATTCTGAGACGATTTTTCCTTTGCCAAAATTTTATTTGAAGCTTAGATTTTGAGTTATTAATGAAAATAGTTAGCGAATCGTGAGCGTACGAGAGGCAGGCAGGCAGGGACGGCGCAAGCCGCGATTCACCGTTACACGCGGGCGCTTACGCGAGGCGCCCGCTGCGATCAGCTGACGTAGCAGGCCCAAATACACATACACACACATCTCTCTCTCTCTCTCTCTCTCTCTCTCTCTCTCTCCTCTCTCTCTCTCTGTCCCTCTCTCTGTCTCTCTCTTTGTCCCTCTTTCTCTCATACACACACGCACACGCACACACACACACACACACATTCACTTACCTTATCAAATTCGATGTCTTCGTATACCGCTTGACGGATAAATAATTCCATTCGAAATTAACAATAACACACACGTCTTATTTTACACGTATTTTACACGTAATGCAAATCCACGATAATACACACGATTGAGGATACGATATTTTTTTTCTTTCACGTATGTCAACACTTTTTTCGTATCGAATTTATTCACGCTTTTAAGTGATTTATAAATCGAGTCATTACTATTAATCACTACCGAGTAATCTCACTTCGCGGCTTATTTTTATAATTAAGAAACAATACACACATTGCACACAATCACAGTATAATCCACACAGCATGCATGTCCAAAAGATGTACAGAGGACATTCTAATAAGAATATCTTTCAGAGATACGATCTCTTTGGGATGTCCTACAAACGTTTCCTGGATATGCAAGCTGTGTAGGAATTAATCCGCGAAACTTTTTGTCTTGTACGAAGTCTGTCACGTATCAGTACTTTCACACACTCACACTCGACTCGAATAAATCTGTTCGTTGCTGTTAATCACTACCGATTAATTTTATTCAGCGACCGACAACGATCCGAAGAAAGAAACGCGTTTACACGACACACGTAACGCCCGGTACGCGATGCGACTGTAGCAGGCTTGAAACAGCTGAGATCGTCTCAGCTGTTTCAAAAAACATAACCTGCTACAGTCGCATCGCGTACCGGGCGTTACGTGTGTCGTGTAAACGCGTTTCTTTCTTCGGATCGTTGTCGGTCGCTGAATAAAATTAATCGGTAGTGATTAACAGCAACGAACAGATTTATTCGAGTCGAGTGTGAGTGTGTGAAAGTACTGATACGTGACAGACTTCGTACAAGACAAAAAGTTTCGCGGATTAATTCCTACACAGCTTGCATATCCAGGAAACGTTTGTAGGACATCCCAAAGAGATCGTATCTCTGAAAGATATTCTTATTGGAATGTCCTCTGTACATCTTTTGGACATGCATGCTGTGTGGATTATACTGTGATTGTGTGCAATGTGTGTATTGTTTCTTAATTATAAAAATAAGCCGCGAAGTGAGATTACTCGGTAGTGATTAATAGTAATGACTCGATTTATAAATCACTTAAAAGCGTGAATGAATTCGATACGAAAAAAGTGTTGACATACGTGAAAGAAAAAAAATATCGTATCCTCAATCGTGTGTATTATCGTGGATTTGCATTACGTGTAAAATACGTGTAAAATAAGACGTGTGTGTTATTGTTAATTTCGAATGGAATTATTTATCCGTCAAGCGGTATACGAAGACATCGAATTTGATAAGGTAAGTGAATGTGTGTGTGTGTGTGTGTGTGTGTGTGTGTGTGTGTGTGCGTGTATTATTATTATTAATGACGTATTGTGTGTGTATGTGTGTGCGTGTGTGTATGAGAGAAAGAGGGACAAAGAGAGAGAGAGAGAGAGAGAGAGAGAGAGAGATGTGTGTGTATGTGTATTTGGGCCTGCTACGTCAGCTGATCGCAGCGGGCGCCTCGCGTAAGCGCCCGCGTGTAACGGTGAATCGCGGCTTGCGCCGTTCCTGCCTGCCTGCCTCTCGTACGCTCACGATTCGCTAACTATTTTCATTAATAACTCAAAATCTAAGCTTCAAATAAAATTTTGGCAAAGGAAAAATCGTCTCAGAATTCACTCAGGAATACGTCTGTGCCCGGACAACTAAGTCGTTCTGAATCACCCTGTATATTGTATATAGTGTTTTATGTAATTTCGTATCTGTACAGTATTATGCCATCTAATAAATTGTCATTCTTCTACCTTACACACGCGTTGCTCAGATTGACCCATCAAACTCCGGAATCCCAGCGAGCTAGCTCGAGCGTTCGTCTAAACGGGTCGTGTTTCAACGTATCAGGGATATTATAGAAATATCATAATCTACCGTTGTGATATTCTCAGAACGTTCTTGGAATCTACCCGTGCTGTCTGGGGTAGAACAAACAAAGCTGGGTCAATACTATATACCACAAAAAATATGCAATTTGTAACTAACAATTATATATTTTTTCTTAAAAACAACTATGTGTTTTCTTTACATCAATTGATTCCTCTCATTATTCTGTGCATAAAAGTATTGAGGTAAGGTCATCGAAAGGTGAATACTTTACGAGATATTTTATAGTTTATGTAAAATTAAGAAATTATTTCAAGCCTTATATAACTCAGAAAATACTTAATAAAAAAATACTTTATTATAGTGTTTTGGAAAGCTCTCGAAGTAAGCTACAAGAATATGCAATAAAAAATAGGGGGTTCTATTTAAGAAATTGAAGGTGTCCTTGACCTGACCTTAACGATGCCATCCAAGGTCAAATCAATGACATCATCTTATGTTTCCTGAAAACTATACAATTTTCGTGTAAAACGTTTTTCTCTAAAATGCTTAGTTTTAAAAAGAAAAAAGGTGAATGGGTGGTCAAATGCATCCTGTATACAAGGTGATTCAGATTTACCCGGAGGAGCCGGCACATACGTGTTCCTCATGAAAAATTGAGTCGAAAATGTCAATAGTAAATTGTTGTGAGGTCAATAGTTTTTAAGAGGTGAGCCTTTGACTGTCCAACTACAGCGATAGAGGAGAATCCGCAAAATAATGTACGCCGTTTAGCTAAGACACTTGGTCTCTCGCGACACTTGGTGTATCGTACTTTACGCCAAAATGGATTACATCCATTTCATTTTCAACGAGTACAGCAACTTTTGCCGAGAGACCGAGAACCACGCATCTATTTTTGTGAAGGTATTTATTTAATGTATTTTCCTATTATTTTTAATAAATATTAATAATCGGTGAAACATGCACAGGGTTTCTTGCACAATGTCGGCGGGATGATTCTTTTCCCGACCGCATTCTATGGACCGATGAGGCCACCTTCACGCCCAACGGTATTTTCAATAGACGTAATTTTTTATTATGGGCGGAAGAAAACCCGCACGTCATTCGGGAACACGCTTTCCAGTATCGTTGGGCAATTAATGTATGGGCAGGAATAACGGCGAACGAAATTGTAAGTAATAAATTTACAGAGTAATCTAAAAAACTTTTTTCTTGCAGCTTCACTAAATTATTTATTTCGGTAATTTTCAGATTGGTTTCTACTTTCTACCGCTTCGTTTAAATGGAGAAGCATATGCAAATTTCCTCCAAAATCAATTGCCTGTACTTTTGGAAACTATTCCCCTCCGCGCAAGAGCGCAACTAATTTTCCAACACGACACCTGCACATTTTTCGCGACAGGCACGCGAATTTTTAAACGCACATTATCCGGACAGGTGGATGGGTCGAGGTGGCCCAATCATCTGACCGCCGCGATCGCCAGATTTTAATGTATTAGATTATTTTATATGGGGATATATCAAAGATTTAGATATATCAAACATCGGCGTGGTGGTACAGAAGCGGAAATGCGAGAAGCAATTCTCGCAGCTTTTAATACCATCACGCCAGATATGGCGTATCGCGCGACGCGCAATATTATTCGAACTGTGTGTACGAGAACGAGGAAGGCACTTCAAACAATTTTTGCATTAAATAATGAGAGTGGATTAGACCTATTGGGGATACCACTATAAAAAAAACCTTGCTATCTACCGCAAGGTGGTGAGGAAACGATAGCTGTTTTCTATACTGCGTGCGCGCGTACGAGAGAGAGAGAGAGAGAGAGAGAGATGCAAGACAATGCGAAAAAATAATTCGGCGCGGTCGGCGCGGTCGCCGCCGTGTTTTAGTATTACGCTCGTAGGCTCCTCCTACCGCCTCACCTCGCGCTTAGTGAGCACGTAGCGATGGGACGTTCTTCTCGCCACGCGAGCAAAGCGCGCGCGGATTCGCCGATCTTTTTTTGTTAATATCTCGGTAAATATTAAGAAATGATACAGGATTTTTCTATATAAAAAAATAATACAGGATTTTTCTGCTCAGTTTAACCTACTCTACCTGCAGTTTACAGGTGATCTTCGAATTATCGGACATCCTGTATATAATTCTTACACTTTTTTACGCGCGCGCGCGTGTGTGTGTGCGTGCACACGTGTGTATTTATCACCATCGCCATCATCATCAACGATCTTTCCTCACCGCTGCCGATAATGGCAATAGCAAAGAAATGACTTCGACAATGCTTTATATACCTTTATCTCCTCCTCGCGATCCTACACGTGGGCCGTAGTAGGTGGAGCAGCGGCAACGCGCGCCGTCGCTGACATATGGCCAGCCAACCGCGCAGATCCCGCTCTCATTGGCCAATCTTCTTTAATTAATATCTCGAAATTTTACGTGTTTGTTCACAAAATGATATAGAACTTTTCTCTTCAGATGACATCTACTTGTATATTTTCGATGAGACACGTTATGCCGGATACCTTGTATGTGTCGATAGGGAAAGTCTTGATATAATTTAAAATGATCGACGCAGATATTGAGTAGATCGTAGTCGATATATCGATTAGCTGCCATGGCAGTTCCTTTTTTAATATTGTTTATTAGCTCATTATTATTATTTCTACTATTATTAGCTCACATCTAGATGTGTTAACTGTGTTCTTCTTCGAGATAAACGATTGTGTAACCAGAGTTCTCAAATACATAAGTGTGAAGTAAGTTATTGTGGTCTTTTTACCAGCCCGAATTTTGTATCTCTGCGCATTAACATTTATTGGGTTGCCCGAAAAGTAATTGTCAATTTTTTCATAAAATAAAAATAAAATACAATTTTTTTGTACATAGAATGAACTTTAATCAATTATATAATTTCCATTTTGTTCGATGACCTTCTGCCATCTTTCTGGCAACTTCATAATTCCACGCTCGTAGAACTTCTGGTTTTTATCGGCAAAAAACTGATTCAAGTGCGATTTCACAGCTTCATCATCATTGAAAGTTTTACCATTCAAGTAGTTCTGCAAAGATCAAAACAGATAGTAATCTGATGGCGCAAGGTCAGGGCTATATGGTGGATGTAACATCAATTCCCAACCAAGCTCCATTAATTTTTGACGAGTGATCAAAGATGTGTGTAGTCTGGCGTTGTCCTGGTGAAAGACGACACCCCTACGATTGACTAATTCTGGCCGTTTTTCGATAATCGCTGCATTCAGTTTGTCCAGTTGTCGACAGTAGACTTCCGTATTGATCGTTTGGTTCCTTGGAAGCAGCTCAAAAAATACCACACCTTTCCAATCTCACCAAATTGAAAACAAAATCTTCTTTTGGTGAATATCAGCTTTCGAGGTGGTTTGTGGTTTATCATGCTTGGACCATGATCGTTTTCGATTGACATTATTGTAAACAATCCATTTTTCATCTCCAGTAATTATTCGCTTCAAAAAAGAATCGAATTCATTGCGTTTGAGATGCACATCGCAAGCATTGATACGCTTTGTTAAATGAATTTCTTTCAGTTCATGTGGTACCCAAATATCAAGCTTTTTAACGAGTCCAAGACGTTTTATATGATCGTGGATTGTTGATTTCGGTATTTTCAACTTCTCTCCCATCTCTCGCTCAGTTACATGACAATCTAATTCGATTATGGCTTTAATTTGCTCATCATCAGCTTTCATTGGCCGACCTGAACGTTGCTCATCTTTGAGCGAAAAATCTCCAGAACGAAACTTATCAAACCAATTTCGGCACTGTCTTTCTTTTAAGGCTTCCTCACCATACACATCACGTAACTTTTTAGCAGCCTGCGCTGCGTTTTTTCCTTTACGGAAATAAAAAAGCAAAATATGACGAAAATGCTCGTTTTTGGACTCCATACTAAAACTGACGCCAAACTAACAATTTTCAACAAAAACACGTGCAATTTGCTTCTAAAGTAAACTAAAAGTGACAGCTAACAAACGTCAGAAGAAAACAAATCACAACATTGACATAAGACATTCACAAATACCACTAAAGCCATCTATGTGTGAAATCGGCAATTACTTTTCGGGCAACCCAATATATTATTATTTTTTTATTAGGAATGAATTAACATTGTGAAGATACATCCAAATTCGACATTACTTAATCCTTTGGAACATGTCTAGAATCGATTTGATTATTCTTATAATCGTTTATTTATACATACATACATACATACATACATACATATATATACAGGGCCATTTTAATCCATCCACGCAAATAACTCCGAAGGTATAGGTGATAGCGAAAAATAACTCGTACAAAAGTAGTAGGGTTCAAAGGGAGCCAACCGTTAATGACCTTGAACTTGACCTCGAAGTCGATTTTCAAAGTCATTTTAAGATTAACAAGTGTTTTTTCAATGGAAACCCGTATTTTTGATCCCGGATTTGGAAAAAGCACAAAATTTTGCGTAAAAAATATGTACCCATGTTAGGGCCTAAAAGTGGACCATAGGGGACTTTTAGACGAAAACAAGTGATTTCATTTTAGCACTACTTTTAGCATTACCCAGGAACAACGACGTGGACGTAGTAGTTTTCTGTTCCCTTTGGGGTGCTTGATTAACGTGAGTCCCCTTGCCTCTCACGATTCGAGGTGCTTGATTAACGTGAGTCCCTTTGCCTCTCACGGACGGGGTGTTTGTTCAATGAAACCTTGCTTTTGGACCAAATTATAAATTTTGTTCAAAAACGTTACCATTAACCTCAATACATGATTGAATCCTTTTTCGAAAATTGCGAACAGTTTCCAATAACATAGCCTGTGGTATGTTATTACATGCAATCCGAATTCGTTCAATCATATCTGCTCTTGTTGTTGGTTCTTGTTCATAAACATTTTTCAAATAACTCCAAAGAAAAAAATCAGGTGAAGTCAAATCAGGCGATCGTGGGGGCCAATGAACTGGTCCATTCCATCCAATCCATCTTGCATTAAATCTGTTGTTCAGAAACGTAGTTACAATTTGTGCGCGATGAGCACCTGCCCCATCCAGCTGTACCTACATGTCTAACCTTGTCCGAAGGTCAACATCATCGAGCAGGTTAGGTAGTTCATCGCGCAACAACTGTAAAATGTTTTCCCCATTCACAGTATCCTCGAAAAAATAAGGACCGATGAGATAACCGTTAACAATTCCGCACCATACATTCACACTCCAACGATGCTGATTATCTATTTGTCTATACCAATGAGGATTCACATCTGACCAGTAATGACAATTATGCCTATTCAGTTCTCCATTGTTTTTGAATGTCGCTTCATCTGAAAACATAACATTATAAAAAAATCTCGGGTTATTTTCAAACATTTGTTCTGCCCATTGACAAAACAGCAGACGTACTCTCATATCTTCATCAGTGATAGCCTGAGTCAAAGTGATGTGATATGCATGGTACTTTGCATTCTTTAGCAGCCTTAGCGCAGTCTTCCTAGGAATCCCAATTTGCCTTTTAATCTGTCGACTTCTAATTTGTGGGTTCAGGTGAACTGCTGCTAAAACTGTTGCCAATCGTGCATCGTTATCATAATTGACCTTTTGCCTGTCACGTTTCATACGATTTTGGTGAGCTCGCAGTTCAATATCGCGAATTGTTGTATGATTGGGGCAACGTCTATACCCATACCGTTCACGATATAAAATTGCAGCTTGGCGATAATTTCTATGGCATTCGCCAAGAATAAGTAAAATGTCAACAATTTCATTGGAAGTGTAATCAGCCATTATGTATTCCTTATTAATTCAACAATTAAGATTACTAAATCGTGTTTTGTGATTTTTGATGAAATTTGATGAATGAAAACCAGAATTTGTGATGAAGACTCAACGGAACTCAAGCTGGAGGTCTTTATCGGATTTCTCGATCGAAATTCAACAACTTTTGTCTGAACCCAGATAATCAAGCGAGCTTTAGCATATTCGATAAATTAATGCATTGCATATGTTTTAAACTTGACATCAATTTTCTGGCATCGGAATCTAATGTAAAACTAATTAGCAACAAAAGAGCACAGACACATCATCTGTTGATGAAGACTTTACATGATGTCAAAACAAAAGACAGTTTGAGGAAACACCTTGGTTCTAGTTTGGTGAAGTTGAATGCGGACTTAGTCCGCATAAACAACTTGACTCACCTGTCCAGAAACGGAGGATCCGTTGAGTCTTCATCACAAATTCTGGTTTTCATTCATCAAATTTCATAAAAAATCACAAAACACGATTTAGTAATCCTAATTGTTGAATTAATAAGGAATACATAATGGCTGATTACACTTCCAATGAAATTGTTGACATTTTACTTGTTCTTGGCAAATGCCATAGAAATGATCGCCAAGCTGCAATTTTATATCGTGAACGGTATGGGTATAGACGTTGCCCCAATCATACAACAATTCGCGATATTGAACTGCGAGCTCGCTAAGGTCGTATGAAACGTGACAGGCAAAAGGTCAATTATGATAACGATGCACGATTGGCAACAGTTTTAGCAGCAGTTCACCTGAACCCACAAATTAGTAGTCGACAGATTGAAAGGCAAATTGGGATTCCTAGGAAGACTGCGCTAAGGCTGCTAAAGAATGCAAAGTACCATGCATATCACATCACTTTGACTCAGGCTATCACTGATGAAGATATGAGAGTACGTCTGCTATTTTGTCAATGGGCAGAACAAATGTTTGAAAATAACCCGAGATTTTTTTATAATGTTATGTTTTCAGATGAAGCGACATTCAAAAACAATAGAGGAGAACTGAATAGGCATAATTGTCATTACTGGTCAGATGTGAATCCTCATTGGTATAGACAAATAGATAATCAGCATCGTTGGAGTGTGAATGTATGGTGCGGAATTGTTAACGGTTATCTCATCGATCCTTATTTTTTCGAGGATACTGTGAATGGGGAAAACATTTTACAGTTGTTGCGCGATGAACTACCTGACCTGCTCGATGATGTTGACCTTCGGACAAGGTTAGACATGTGGGTACAGCTGGATGGGGCAGGTGCTCATCGCGCACGAATTGTAACTACGTTTCTGAACAACAGATTTAATGCAAGATGGATTGAATGGAATGGACCAGTTCATTGGCGCCCACGATCGCCTGATTTGACTTCACCTGATTTTTTTCTTTGGGGTTATTTGAAAAATGTTGTTTATGAACAAGAACCAACAACAAGAGCAGATATGATTGAACAAATTCGGATTGCATGTAGTAACATACCACGGGCTATATTATTGGAAACTGTTTGCAATTTTCAAAAAGGATTCAATCATGTATTGAGGTTAATGGTAACGTTTTTGAACAAAATTTATAATTTGGTCCAAAAGCAGGTTTTCATTGAACAAACACCCCGTCCGTGAGAGGCAAGGGGACTCACGTTAATCAAGCACCTCGAATCATGAGAGGCAAGGGGACTCACGTTAATCAAGCACCCCAAAGGGAACAGAAAACTACTACGTCCACGTCGTTGTTTCTGGGTAATGCTAAAAGTAGTGCTAAAATGAAATCACTTGTTTTCGTCTAAAAGTCCCTTATGGTCCACTTTTAGGCCCTAACATGGGTACATATTTTTTACGTAAAATTTTGTGCTTTTTCCAAATCCGGGATCAAAAATACGGGTTTCCATTGAAAAAACACTTGTTAATCTTAAAATGACTTTGAAAATCGACTTCGAGATCAAGTTCAAGGTCATCAACGGTTGACTCCCTTTGAACCCTACAACTTTTGTACGAGTTATTTTTCGCTATCACCTACACCTTCGGAGTTATTTGCGTGGATGGATTAAAATGGCCCACCCTGTATATAACAACATATTGAAAGGAAAATCAAATCGGTTCCGGACGGTTGTGACACTTCCCTCGTTAGCACAATTTGTTGATATCATTATTTTTGTAGAATGTATAATTGAAATAACTTATAGGTTTTTTTATGGTTTAAAATAAACCATTTTGTTTAGATTAAAATAACTTGTGTAGATTAAAATTACATGATTTTGGAAATAGGTTTTTTAATAGCTTTTTTAGAGTTAATAATACTATACTATTTTGCAAAGATATTTTTTGACGCGGACTTAGCACCTTTTTTTAAAAAGGTAATATATGAGATACAGTAATGTATATCTTCTTCTTTCTGTGCCATACACGTTATCGTGCGTGGGCTATCATATTTTGTTAACTGCCATTCTGAATAGAGCGCTGGAGAATAGACCAAACCACTGTCTTAAATTCCTCAGCCAGGAGATCCTTCTTCTTCCCACGCTTTTCTTGCAGATCTTGCCTTGTATTATGAGGTGAAGAAAGCCATATTTTTCTGGATGTCGCATCACATGTCCGAAATATTCCAACTTTCTGGTCTTAACTTTCATGATGACTTCCCTCTCCTTACCCATTCATGTCAAGACCTCTATATTCCGGACTCGTTCCATCCAACTGATATTTAGCATGCGGCAGTAACATCACATCTCAAAGGCCTCGATTTTCTTTATTGCGGCTTCCTTTAAAATCCATGTCTCTAACCCGTACAGCAATACCTAAAAGACGTAACAGCGGAGCATTCGTACTCTTAGGCTTAGGTTTAGACCTCGATTTTTGAGTACTTGTTGTATCTTGGTGAATGTGGCTCTTGCTTTCTTGATGCGACATCTAAGGTGTGGTCCCAATCTTCCCCTATTGTGGATCCGAGATATTTATCCACCTTCTGTAACTGCACACTTCTCACCGCAATACCTTTGAGCGCTGGCGGATTCTTTGTTACTACCATGTATTTGGTTTTCTCGACATTAAGTTGCAGTCCGTATGTTTGGCAAGCATTTACGACTTGATCGAGGAGCCGTTGTAGCCCTTCCTCACTATCAGCAATCAAGACAGTGTCGTCTGCGTATCGGATGTTATTGATTCTTATTTCATTAATTTTGACACCATCTTTTGTCTCCTGCAGGGCTTCTCTGAATATGTATTCAGAATAAAAGTTGAAGATTAAAGGGGATAATATGCATCCTTGTCTTACTCCCCTTTGTATTGCAAACTCCTCTGTTGTGCTGCTTCCGATTCTGATGTTAGCCTTCTGCTGCCAGTATAGGTTATAAACCTTAGGTCTTTTTCATCAATGCCTGCTGTTTTCAACACCTCAACCATTCTATTATGCTGTATTCTATCGAATGCCTTCTCGAAGTCGATAAAGCATAGGAAGACATCACAATTAACATCTCTGCACTAAGACCTGGATGCTGAATAGGGCCTCCCTTGTTCCGAGTTCACCACGGAAGCCGAACTGTGTGTTGCTGAGCTCTCCTTCGATCTTCTCTCGTATCCTAGCGTGGATAATACTTAGGAAAATTTTCAAGGCGTGGCTCATGAGACTGATGGTGCGGTAATCTCCACATTTTTTTGCATTTGGCTTTTTTGGTAGGGGCACAAACGTTGGTCTTAACCAATCTACTGGTATGCGGCCGCCATCGTATATCTTGTTGAATACATGACAGATCCCGGAGAGATCCCCTTATCGCCCAACAGTTTCAAGACTTCCGCATAGACCTCATTCGATCCTGCTGCTCTATCTTTTTTTTGCCAGCTTTATTGCTCTCTCCACCTCACTCTTGGTAATAACTGGACCACTCACGGCCCCCTGGATGTTATGGTTGCCACGCTGCGCATCCTCGAATTCCTTCCCATATTGTCTCCATATCTTAAGCCGTCGTTCTTCCTTCATGACCACGTTTCCTGTTTGATCGACCAGTTTTTCGGTTCCTCCAAACCTTTTTAGTCCAGTCATTTCTTTGACTTTTTTATGGAGATGAAAGGTATCGTGCTTCTTCTCACACTCCTTGATTTCCGTGCATTGTTCTCCATACCACTCCGTCTTAATCTGTCGCACTCTTTGTTTTATTATTTGATTGAGCTTCTTGTACCGTCTCTCGTTTTTATTCTTGTACCGACGTCTATGTTCTAGCTCGCGTATTTCTTCTGTCATCCACTTCTGCCTCCCCACGAGTCCGTCCCGGCCCAAGCTCATTCTGCCAACATGGTTTTCTATTGATTCCATGCCTCTTCTGTGGACTGATCATTGGTCATATATTCGACCCTTTCTTCCATGTGCCGAGTTATTTCTTTCGGTTTTGCTTTGGATTTAAGTTTTCCTCGGCCTAATACGATTGTTTGTGTCTTTCTTCTTGTTTTTTTAAGCCGAATCCGCACCCGAGCCAGCAACAGACAGTGTTCAAGAGTATGTCGGCACCCGGATATGTTTTCACTGACTGGACGGAGTTTCTGAATCTCTGAGGAACGGCGATATAATCTATCGATTTCTCACTACCCGATGTGGTGTATCTGCTGGTGCTTTCCACGTATATAGGCGTCGTTTGGGCAGCCTGTAGTGCGTGTTAGTAATTATTAATCCTTGTTCTTTACAGAATTGTACAAATCTATCGCCCCTCTCGTTTCTCACTTCAAGTCCAAATCTGCCCACTGTAGCCCCCTCGCGTCCCTCTCCGACCTTAGCATTCAAGTCTCCAATCAAGATGACCATCTGTTGTTTTACTTGCTTAAGGCACATACTGATATCTTCATAGAATTGTTCCAACTCTTCTTCTTCCACCGCAGATGTTGGAGCATATACTTGAATCAGCATGATATCGAATGGAGTCGCCCGTATTTGTAACAGAGCGACTCTTTCGGAGACCGGAACGAAGTTAGTCACAGCTTTCTGTATCTCCTTGGAAACTATAAAGGCTACCCCGTTGCGACGACGATTGCTGCTTTCCCGGGAATAGTATATGGCGTGAGTGTCCGTCATCTGTATGCCCGTATGCGGCCATCGCATCTCGCTGACTCCGAGTATGGATATGTCTTTCCATTTCCCGCAGTGTGTTGTCCAATTTCGCTCCATACATACTTTGCACGTTCCAAGTTTTTATTATCCGTTTTTATTACCCGTGAGCATCCATTGGCTGATCGGGAGATTCTTAGCACCCCTGCCCCATTGAAGGGGCGCTCGTACTCGGGGCCATGATTTGAGTTTACAGCCATATGATTGTCCTGGGAGAAAATAGTGTGGTGGTTTTCCGTTGCCTTCCACACCGATGTTGAAACGCCGTGCACCGTGGATCCCACTACGCCGTTTCATGTTCCGACTAGGACCAGAGCATACCGCTTCTAGTCGGTATTGTTAAGCCAGCTGCCACTCTCCAAGATGGATTTTCAATGAGATTTAGTTCATTGAAGGATCATCGGTCCTTCCCAACGAAGATTCCTCCGCCCTTAGCCGTTGATCATCCGAGGGGTGTCAGGTTATTTCCCGCCGCCTGACCTTCGGCGTTGAAACGTCGGTAAGCCACCCGACCATTCCATCGAATCCGCAGACTGCTTCCCCGGAGAAAAAATCCCACCGAGATTTTTGGTCCCGTTTGGGATCGAATCCGGTTTCACAGATCACAAATCCGACATCCAGCCCCACGACTACCGGCGTCTAATATAATGTATATACATATTACGTACAACAAAGTACATACATATTAGGTATGAACATTTGACATACATTGTACTAATATATATACATATAAAATACATGAATGAATGTAAATGTTATATATTGATATATATCTATATCATGTATATGAAATGTATAAACATTCAATATACAGGATATTTTTTTCTAAATCATGGAAGAAAAATGGATATTCATAGAATATCTGATGTTACATGGTGAGCTCTCTTGGATTGTGGTCGTCCTTATATATAAAATAATTTTATTTTGTTTATATTATATATATATATATATATATATATATATATAAAACCTAAAAACATTTTATATATACAAAATTTGCAAGTATAAATAATTTACATATATCTTGTTGCATTATCGTATTAATATTTTAGAAATAAAATGGTTATAAAATATCCATTATACAGGGTGTCCGAAAAATTTTGGAAAAGCCGAAGTGTGCAGGTAGAACAGATAAAATCAAGTAGAAAAGTCCTTTACCACTTTGTTGTTTTTGCAATAATTAACGAGAAATTAATTTAAAAAGATAGGCCAATCCGCGCGAGTAGAAGAAAGGACAATAGCCGCAGCAAACATGGTCGTGATCTTTATCCGGGTTTGACGTGAGGATCCGCGTTTGTCCTTTGTAGATCGCGCCTCCCATCGCTTCGCCGCACGGCTTCTATCATCTTGCAATAGGGAGGTCTCTTTTCGTCGCGCGCTTTTACTCGCGCGGATTGGCTTATCTTTTTAAATTAATTTTTCGTTAACTATTGCGAAAACAACAAAGTGGTAAAGGACTTTTCTACTTGATTTTGCCTGTTCTACTTGCACACTTCGGCTTTTCCAAAATTTTTCAGACACCCTGTATATAAAATAATATTATTAAGTTTTCTTACATAGGACACACTCCCTGGATATATATATATATATATATATATATATATATATATATATACAGGGTGTCCGGAAAATCGCCCGAAATATTTCGGGACGTGATTCGGGACCTCAAAAGAAGAAAAAAAAGCTATATAAACATAGGTCCGGAAATAAGTCGTTTTCGAGTTATAGCCACTTTTATATTTAAAAAAAATTGTAATTTATAGTCCGCGTGGCATCCCTTTTTAAATTCTTATTTTTTAAATTTGCATTTCTTATTTTTTTTTATTTTCAAATTGTATTATTTTTTTAATTAATAATTTTTATTTTTTAATTTTTTTTAAATTTTTGATATTTGTAAATACATTATTTTTTAAATCAAGGATAAATATAAATAGGTAAATCGAATTAAATAAGGTGTTCAAAATGACCACC
Organism: Crematogaster levior; assembly: GCA_901521435.1. Taxonomy (NCBI): domain Eukaryota; kingdom Metazoa; phylum Arthropoda; class Insecta; order Hymenoptera; family Formicidae; genus Crematogaster; species Crematogaster levior. The sequence goes on along the minus strand of CABEGB010000848.1, from coordinate 101,036 downwards.
TTCAGCACGAATGCAGGCCCTTATTCTTCTATCAAAAGAATTCCGAACTCTTTGAAAAACATTTGGATCCGTTTTTATTTCTTGGAATCCACGTATTATTCTTTGTCTTAAGTCAGCAATATTATTGGGCGCATTTTTGTAAACAATTGACTTTACGTGACCCCATAGATAAAAATCAAGTGGATTCATGTCCGGTGATCTTGGGGGCCAGACAACCGGACCTCCACGCCCTATCCATCTCTGGCCATAATTTCGATTCAAATAATCTCTGGCTACACGGCTAAAATGTGCAGGTGCACCGTCATGCATGAACCACATGTTTTGTCGTATTATTAAAGGGACGCTTTCAAGAAGGTTGACTATCTGTTCTCTAAGAAATCGTACATAATTCTGACCATTTAATCTCTCTTCAAAGAAATATGACCCTATAAGTTCGTCACCAATAATACCCGCCCATACCGTGCAACTAAACTGTTGTTGATGCTTCCTTTGATCAATTACTTTAGGATTTTCTAAAGCCCATTTATGAAGGTTGTGATAGTTGAAAATTCCATTTCTATCAAAGCCTGCTTCATCAGTAAATAGAATATTTTCACAAAAATTTGGATTTTCATCTATTCTGTTTACAACCCATTGACAAAATTGCAAACGGGGACCATAATCTGCAACAGATAGGCCTTGAACTCGTTGCACGTGATATGGATACATTGAGTTTCTTGATAAAATGTCCCATATCGTTGATTTTGGTACTCCGATTTCATCCGAAACTGTTCTAACACTAGTAGCAGGGTTACGCTCAAATTGTTCAAGTACTTCTTCTTCCGTTACACCATCTACTCTAGGTCTGCCCTCACTTGTTCTCTTTTTTAATGTACCCAATTCTCTCAAGGTTCTATCTACATTTTGGAAAGATTCACTTCCCGGTACATATCGATTTGGAAAAGACTGGGCATATAATCTTCTTGCCTCCGTAGCATTACCTTGAGCAAGACCATACATAAGATGCATATCTGCTAATTCATTAAAATTCAAACGATCCATTGAATACAGATAGATTAGGTACAATCTCAAAGTACTTAGGTACTCAAGTACAATAGCGCCTGATGTGGCCTAAATAGGTCTCGTGCCGCATACACGCGCGCGCCGCGTACGTGAGCGCTCGGAGTGCCCGGTAGCGCGTGGTGGGGCAGGCCTTCGAGCTCGGGTTCGAGCAATTGTTTACAAACACCTTATTTAATTCGATTTACCTATTCATATTTATCCTTGATTTAAAAAATAATGTATTTACAAATATCAAAAATTAAAAAAAAATTAAAAAATAAAAATTATTAATTAAAAAAATAATACAATTTGAAAATAAAAAAAAATAAGAAATGCAAATTTAAAAAATAAGAATTTAAAAAGGGATGCCACGCGGACTATAAATTACGATTTTTTTTTAAATATAAAAGTGGCTATAACTTGAAAACGACTTATTTCCGGACCTATGTTTATATAGCTTTTTTTCTTCTTTTGAGGTCCCGAATCACGTCCCGAAATATTTCGGGCGATTTTTCGGACACCCTGTATATATACATATATACTACTGTGATCAAAAAGTAAGGTGAAATTGTCATTTAAAACTCCCGGGCATTAGGAAGGCAGGTAATTTTTTTTTTCCTAGGTTGGTCGGACTGTCTATAATATTTGCCAAGCGTCTGTTTGTCAAAAGGTTTAATTACCTCCGAGTTACACGTGTTTTTGTAAACAATCAAAAGTGAATTTTTCGATTTTTACAATGGGTGATTTTGTTGAGCAAAGAACTTGCATCAAATTTTGTTTGAGGAACGAATATTCTTGTGCGGACACGTTGAAAATGTTGCGGAAGGCCTTTGGTGATCAAACTATGGCACAAAAAAACGTTTATAAGTGGTACAACGAGTTCAAAGCGGGCCGAGAACGCGTTGAAGACGAACCACGCTCTGGACGACCATCAACGTCTACCGACGAGGGCCACGTCCAAAAAATCAAAGATTTGGTGCTTGCAAATCGTCGATTGACAATTAGAGACCTCGCTGATAGTGTTGGAATATCATTTGGCTCAGCCCAAACCATTTTGAAGGATGTTTTGTGTCTCAAACGCGTCAAGTCTCGATTGGTGCCAAAATCGCTCAATTTTTTGGAAAAAAAGCGTCGCGTTGATGTTTGTGAAACTTTGCTGTCTGACTATCAGGACCACTTGAAATGCATCATTACTGGAGACGAGACTTGGATTTACGCATACGACCCTGAAACCATCGACCAATCCAGCGAATATCGTGCAAAAGGTGAAGCAAGACCGAAAAGGCCACGGCAAAGTCGATCGAAAATCAAGGTTATGTTGACAGTTTTCTTTGATTATCGTGGTGTGGTGCACTATGAATTCCTTCCGCCGGGCCAAACTGTGAACAAAGAATATTATTTGAACATTATGCGTCGTTTGCGTGAAGCTATTCGTCTGCAACGGCCGGAATTATGGGCGAACAACTCTTGGTTCCTTCATCACGATAATGCACCGGCTCACACTGCATTGGTTCTTCGCGACTTTTTTGCCAAAAACTCGACTCATATCGTTCCGCAACCACCGTATTCGCCTGATTTGGCTCCGTGCGACTTCTGGCTATTCAGCAAACTCAAAAAGCCAATGCGGGGACGCCGTTTTGACACGATTGAGGAGATAGAAACCGAATCGAAGAAGGTCTTGAAGGCTATACCGAAAAAAGACTATTCCGACTGTTTCGAGGACTGGAAAAAGCGTTGGCATAAGTGCATTGTATCTGGGGGGGATTACTTTGAAGGGGATAATATTGATTTGGATGAATAAATAAAGAATTTACATTTTATAAACAAATTCACCTTACTTTTTGATCACAGTAGTATATATGTTATATACACTGTGACGTTGCCGCTCCTCTTGGAGTAGCCGCGTCCCGGCACCGTCCCAAAGGCGCGGCCTCGCTTCCACGCCGGGGCTGCTGAGCGAACCGACATCCCCGGGGCAGAGATAGCAAACTAACAAATGATTCTAATTGCGCGTATTACTTTGTATGGCACCTCACACCGGCCACCCGACCCGGAGAAGACCCGCCGGAAGAACCAGCCACCAGGAAGACTGAGAGATCGACGACCGGGGGCCGGGAGGAAGGGCGGAAATACACGTCCGCACGGAGGCCCGCACCGGAAGAAATCACCAGAAGGAGCGGCTGAAATGATCGTCGCACGGCCAGGTGGCCAAAGGTGCGGGAAGCTGCCTCTGGGAGAAGGGACGGGGGACGCCCCGCGAACCCAGAGCAGGAAGGCGAACGCCGGGACGACCGGAGATCACCCTCCGACGACCGGTAACAAGAGGGCAAGGCGAACGGAGCGAGCCCGCTACTGCATTCAAAACCCCCGCGCTCCTAGGTCGCGCCACCCCACGCCAATGGGGAAGGGGATGGGCGCGATCGCGTTACCAACAGATCGATGGGAGATCGATCGCGGGACGATCGCAGCTCTCTTGCGTGCGAGCCGTCCCACGGTACGGAGGTGAGGCCGAAGCCGGTTGCGATCAGAAAATCGCTTGTGTGTTGAGCAGTGCGCTGCCGAGATCGAGTCCTCGTCGTCAAGAGAGGCCCAGGAGAAGCCGCGAACGAGCATCACCGGTGAGGTTGTCCGTCCCATACGTTCTGTAAAGCCACGCGCTTGCGAAGGGGGACGACGTTCGCGCTCGGATGCCGACGCGAGTATTAGCGTTAGCGAGCCGTCCCTTTTCAACGGGTAGATTGTGGATGTATGAGCGATCGGCATCGAGTGCGAGGGGTCCCATTTCGGCAGCCGGAGGTTGCGCGAGGAGGCCGTCTTGTGTGTGTGCGATACGAGCCCCGGGGATACGCGGCTGGGCGAGTGTGTCGTCCGGGTTTCCCTGGATACCGAGTGTGGTCTGCGTCGGCCGAGCGTTATCGTGTGTAATCCGTGCGATTTCGCGAGGTTACGTGGATAGTGTGTTCCTCGCGGAAAAATTGAGTTAGGTTAGGTTAGGTTGTTGCGTCGTTCTCGCGGACACCGGGCGTGACGGCGTGGCACCACCCTGCCCCTCTACCCGACGTAGGGAGTAGCCGGCCCTTCTCGTGCGACCGGTGACTATTTGGTTATCGCGATTTGTGTTTCGTGGACGCGTATGCGACGCGTCTGGCGCCCAACGAATTTCGTGTTCGGTGATTGCCGGATGCGCGAGAAGCTTCGCGAAGGGGAAGGGTGACCCTCCTCCGTTCTTATCGTTTGATCCGTGTCGCGGCGTAGCGACGTCGAGGGTGTTCGCGACGACGTGACAACACATATACAGGGTGTCCCATTTTAATGGGGCACCGGGAATATTTCCGTTCCCTTGCATTTTACAAGAAAATGTTTCATACAAAAGTTGTATGGTTTCAAGGGGGACATAAGATGGTGTCATTAATGTGACCTTGAATAGTTGCTTGAAGGTCACGTGAAGGTCACCTTAAATTTTTTAAATGGAACTGCCTACTTTTTATTGTATATTCTTGTAGCTTATCTCGAAACCTTTCCAAAACACTATAAACAAATGTTTTTTTGTTAAGTATTTTTCGAGTTGTGAGGCTTGAAAGCTACAGTGTATTGTAACTTCCAAGCCTTATAACTCGGAAAATATTTAACAAAAATAAACTTTCTTGTAGTCCCATTTTAATGATCCAGCCAGTGAAGGTAAGATCAGAACAAGATCCAGCCAGTGAAGGTAAGATCAGAAGACGATCCAGCCAGTGAAGATAAGATCAGAAGACGATCCAGCCAGTGAAGATAAGATTAGAACAAGATCCAGCCAGTGAAGGTAAGATCAGAACAAGATCCAGCCAGTGAAGGTAAGATCAGAAGACGATCCAGCCAGTGAAGGCAAGATTTTGTAATCAGTGAAGGCAAGACAGGACTATGTTCCAATCAATAAAATCAAGACATACACCTTATGGTATTAAATGTTTGAAGGCACGTCCGTTTTGTTGGATGCAACGCTCGAGACGACGGCGGAATGCTCGTCTGACATTTTGGAGTACAGCTGGAGTAATACTCCTGCACGCTTCTCGAATGCGGTTTTTCATGTCTTCGCTGGTCGTTGGTTCTTCTGCATAGACAATGTCTTTGACATAACCCCACGAGAAGAAATCTAAGGGAGTTAAATCAGGCGATCTAGGAGGAAATTCATGGATTTCGCTGCCTATACCAATCCATCGATTCGGGAACCTCCTGTTTAAATAATTTTTGACAATTCGAGCTTTATGTGCAGGTGCTCCATCCTGTTGAAACCACATTATACGGAGTACTTGATTGTCAACCGGTCTCAACAAATCGGATAAGTCATTTTGAAGGAAGTGTAAATAGTTTGCTGCGTTGAGATTCTTCTCAAAGAAATACGGACCAATAATATGATCTCTCACAATTCCAACCCACACGTTTATTGACCACTGTCTTTGGAATTCTTGGTTTTTTTGCCAGTTAGGATTTACATCTGAATAGTAGTGACAGTTATGTCGATTAACCTGCCCTCTATTATTAAATGTAGCCTCATCCGAAAAAAGCAAGTTTTTCACAAAGGCAGGGTTTCTTTGGATTTGACCTTGAGCCCAATTACAAAATCGCATTCGGCATTGAAAGTCTTCCCCTCCTAATTGCTGAGTTAAGTTAATGTGATAGGGATGAAACTTAAAAGTCTTCGTAATTCTATTGGCTGTCGATCTTGGTATACCATGTTGTCTTTCAATAACCCTAGTAGATATTTGAGGATTTAGCATAACGCTAGCAATAGTAGCCACTGCCGTAGCTTCATTTGGACCCGTTTTCGTTCGTGTGCGTTTGAGTACGCCTCAGTGTTCAGCACAGTTTCTTCATGACTTTTCTGTTAGGATGGCGTCTATCCGGAAATCTTACCGAATAAAGCTGTGCTGCAGCGGAGTAATTATTGCCTGACTCACCTACAATGCGAATCATATCAACTATCTCATTTGGTGGATAGTCGGCCATTTTCAATAAGAAAATTTCTTTAAATACCAAACAATGATAATAAACCTTACAACAAAACTTCGAATAATTTTGAAGGAAGTGATTTTCAAAGAAAATGACCCAGACAAAAATTATTGCACTCACAGACACATCCAATGGTGACCTTGAAATTGTTCTGTGAATTTGTTTCACATAATAATAAACCTCACAACATAACAATAAACCACATAACAATAAACCTTACAACAAAACTTCTTTAATTCTTTATGTCCATGCGATGTGCATTCACTTTAGCAAACTGATCCTATTCAAATTGTACAGTGTATCACGGATACTATGATCTCTTGTTGCGTATGTTCAACAAATGAAAAGCAATACGTAATAATAGGTAATTTAGGACAATTTCAAGGTCACCATTGGATGTGTCTGTGAATGCAATAATTTTTGTCTGGGTCATTTTCTTTGAAAATCACTTCCTTCGAAGTTATTCGAAGTTTTGTTGTAAGGTTTATTATCATTGTTTGGTGTTTGAAGAAATTTTCTTATTGAAAATGGCCGACTATCCACCAAATGAGATAGTTGATATGATTCGCATTGTAGGTGAGTCAGGCAATAATTACTCCGCTGCAGCACGGCTTTATTCGGTAAGATTCCCGGATAGACGCCATCCTAACAGAAAAGTCATGAAGAAACTGTCTGACCGTGCTGAACACCGAGGCGTACTCAAACGCACACGAACGAAAACGGGTCCAAATGAAGCTACGGCAGTGGCTACTATTGCTAGCGTTATGCTAAACCTTCAAATATCTACTAGGGTTATTGAAATACAACATGGTATACCAAGATCGACAGCCAATAGAATTACGAAGACTTTTAAGTTTCATCCCTATCACATTAACTTAACTCAGCAATTAGGAGGGAAAGACTTTCAATGCCGAATGCGATTTTGTAATTGGGCTCAAGGTCAAATCCAAAGTAACCCTGCCTTTGTGAAAAACTTACTTTTTTCGGATGAGGCTACATTTAATAATAGAGGGCAGGTTAATCGACATAACTGTCACTACTATTCAGATGTAAATCCTAACTGGCAAAGAAACCAAGAATTCCAAAGACAGTGGTCAATAAACGTGTGGGTTGGAATTGTGAGAGATCATATTATTGGTCCGTATTTCTTTGAGGAGAATCTCAACGCAGCAAACTATTTACACTTCCTTCAAAATGACTTATCCGATTTGTTGAGACCGGTTGACAATCAAGTACTCCGTATAATGTGGTTTCAACAGGATGGAGCACCTGCACATAAAGCTCGAATTGTCAAAAATTATTTAAACAGGAGGTTCCCGAATCGATGGATTGGTATAGGCAGCGAAATCCATGAATTTCCTCCTAGATCGCCTGATTTAACTCCCTTAGATTTCTTCTTGTGGGGTTATGTCAAAGACATTGTCTATGCAGAAGAACCAACGACCAGCGAAGACATGAAAAACCGCATTCGAGAAGCGTGCAGGAGTATTACTCCAGCTGTACTCCAAAATGTCAGACGAGCATTCCGCCGTCGTCTCGAGCGTTGCATCCAACAAAACGGACGTGCCTTCAAACATTTAATACCATAAGGTGTATGTCTTGATTTTATTGATTGGAACATATTCCTGTCTTGCCTTCACTGATTACAAAATCTTGCCTTCACTGGCTGGATCGTCTTCTGATTTTACCTTCACTGGCTGGATCTTGTTTTGATCTTACCTTCACTGGCTGGATCTTGTTCTGATCTTACCTTCACTGGCTGGATCTTGTTCTAATCTTATCTTCACTGGCTGGATCGTCTTCTGATCTTATCTTCACTGGCTGGATCGTCTTCTGATCTTACCTTCACTGGCTGGATCTTGTTCTGATCTTACCTTCACTGGCTGGATCATTAAAATGGGACTACAAGAAAGTTTATTTTTGTTAAATATTTTCCGAGTTATAAAGCTTGGAAGTTACAATACACTGTAGCTTTCAAGCCTCACAACTCGAAAAATACTTAACAAAAAAACATTTGTTTATAGTGTTTTGGAAAGGTTTCGAGATAAGCTACAAGAATATACAATAAAAAGTAGGCAGTTCCATTTAAAAAATTTAAGGTGACCTTCACGTGACCTTCAAGCAACTATTCAAGGTCACATTAATGACACCATCTTATGTCCCCCTTGAAACCATACAACTTTTGTATGAAACATTTTCTTGTAAAATGCAAGGGAACGGAAATATTCCGGGTGCCCCATTAAAATGGGACACCCTGTATATATAAGCAAATTATATATTATATATAGGAATAAAACTGGTAATTATTTTAATTCTTCAACTAAATATATAACTATATATATAATATTATATTTTTGTATTGTGTTAGGCCTTACGCACAAAATATAAAAATATAAAGGGTAGGAATACTTATTATAAATTAGTAAGAAAGGGAAGAGAAGATCTTTTGCTTTCTTTCTTATTTAATAATTATTTCTATTTCTAATATTTTCTCTGTTGCATTGGGCCCTATTAGTACCAAAGATATATACGAGTTGATACGTGTCTATCGATCACGGGTTCAACATGACCTAGTCACGTGTGCGCGTCTCGGCAGACAGAGAGTCTTCTTTGCATATCGTGACACGTAATTGCGTGAACCTCTCTGCGCAGCACATGTACACGATCAGACCTGTGCACGTTACCACATTTCCGGCAGCGAACGCGAGCAATTGTTTCAAAAAGTACTGTTGCTGTGTGATTGTGATACTGATATTCTTTCCCGCCTAAAGTTTTGTAAGCTAGTATATATTTTTGAAGAGACATCTCCTCTGAAGAACTGAAAGTAGGGCTGATATTTCCTTTGAGCTGACTCCTCCATATTGCATAATTGTGTGCATAGTTTTTTCGAGTATCAGACGAAACTTTCTTAAAGTAAGTACAATTACATTAATAAAATACACATATTTATAACTTTTAAACACTTTTTCATTGTGTTCAATGTTAGTCTAACTTCTAGCTTTAGCTATGGATAAGTTAAGGATTAAAAATAAAATTAAATTTCATAGAAATCTTAGAAACAAACTAAATCGATCTCTAGAACTTATTAATAATAATTCTGTATCTTTTAATTCTCATATTAATGAGAACATTAGAGAAATTGTAATTGATAATAATATTGCTACTGATAGTTTAATATTGCCTACAAATTCATGTAATAATGATGTAAACGTCAATGTTCCATATAACAATGAGTTGGTAGATAGTTTAATATTGCTTAAAAATTCATGTTGTAATAATGATATAAATGTTAATGTTCCAAATAATGAGTTATTTAATAATGATGTCAAAAAATTACCGAATAATACTGAATGCAATAATAATAAAAATGATATATCATTAACCTCAAAATTAGCTGTATGGGCTGTAAAAGATAATATAACGTTATCAGCGTTAGAAAATCTACTTTCTATAATACGAAAAATATCGGGATGTAACAATATTCCAAAAGATGCAAGAACGCTTGTAAAAACACCCAGTAAAATAATTGTAACACAATTGTACAACAATTGTTTGTTTAGGTTTCCGGGATATTTTTATTTTGGTATAGAAAAAATGATAAATTTATTTTGTATAAATCATAAAATCAGCATAGAACAAAATGAATAATTTTTATTAGCTGTCAATACTGATGGTTTACCGTTAAGCAAAAGTTCTAATAGTTCGTTTTGGCTTATTTTATGCTCAGTAAAGTCAATAAAAGTTCTTATAAACCACATATTTTTAGTTGCTTTATATCATGGTACGGAAAAACCAAAATCTGCTAATGATTTTTTTAAAGATTTTGTAAACGAATGTATTCATCTATCAACTAATGAAATATTAATAAATTCTTTTCAATACAAATTCTGAATTTTAATGTTAATTTGTGATTCTCCAGCAAAATCATATGCTTTATGTATTAAAAGTCATACAGGTCGTTTTTCATGTACAAAATGTGAAGAAGAGAGTGAAATGTTTAATCATGTACTATGCTTTACGGAGACGTTTTTGCAAAAGAACTGATATTTCATTTAGAACTACTGCTCAACCGGAACGTCATATTGGCAAAAGTATACTATTAGATATACCAAACTTTAACATGATAAATAGTGTACCAATAGATTATATGCATAATCTCTTATTAGGAGGTATGAAAAGATTACTTTGTCACGGTATGAATGGATTTATGGTAAACCTCATAAATTACGAGCTCGTGATGTAAATAAAATTTCAGAAAATTTTCTAAAATTAAAGCAATACGTTCCTTATGAGTTTTCTAGAAAAACACATTCTATAATTGAGTGTAAGAGATATAAAGCTACGGAATTTAGATTTTTTTGCTCTATGCTGGTCCTATAGTTTTAAAAAAAATTTTACCATCTAAAATTTACAATAATTTTATTGTATTAAGTCTTGCAAGTTCTATAATGATAAGTCAATATTATTCGAGAAATGAAGATTATGTAATATATGCTCAGTTTGATGAAATATTTTGTTTGTCAGTGTATTAAAATTTACGGTCCAGATTTCGTATCACACAACATACATAACTTTTTAAGCGACTGCGTAAAATTATATGGTTTACTTGACAATTTTAGTGTTTTTCCTTTTAAAAATTATATGCAACAATTAAAGAAGAAAATTCGTAAATCAGCTCAGTCTTTACAACAAGTTATACATCGCGTGCTTGAGGAAAGTAATATTGCTCAATATAATATTAATAATATTACAAAAAATGATTCTTTTATCAAACTATCGATGGAACATTTTAATGGTTCTTTGACAAATAATTGCACATCTCCACAATATAGAAGAATACAGACAAATAATTATTATTTAGATATTTCAAAAAATGCTGATTTTGTAAAATTAAAAAATAATGTAATTGTTGAAATTAAAAATTTTGCTTCTTGTGAAAACGCTATATGTTTATTAGGATACACATATAATAAGCAAGATAATTTTTATTCAAAATCGTGTTCATCATCTTTATTTAATGTTGTTCACGAGCGAACGAAGGGCTCCGCCGAGCCGTCATCACGCTGCATTGCATCGCCTGTGTTGCATGGCCTGTGCAACATAGGTGGTATAATGCAGCAATGATATACACGGAGAGTAGCGGCACTGATGTGTGTTACATCGCACGCATTACTGTCGTTGCTCTCCATTTACGCTGTACGCGGAACTTACGTCCCGCTATCAATACACTGTAAAACTTAGCCGCGCTCACGCTAGGCGCGCTTAACGCAAGACGGCGGCGTTGTCGTTTAAAAACATGTAAAACCTTGCGATCGTCCCCGAATTGTTTATTAGAGTTTTCCGGGCTTTTCTAGGATGTTCTCTTTCTGGCGTCATTTCCTTCAAAAGGAAATGACGACAGAAGGGAACATTCTAGAAAAGCGCAGTATAAAAGCAATTGCTGAGAGGGGACGATCGCCAGTCTGCTTTGAGCACTTCGAGTACAACCCGCATTTCTTTAGTTATTACGATTCACACGCTGATTAGGATAATCGCCTTTTATCCTTTCGTGAATTCCGTTCGCGCTAGCAAAGTCGCTTGCTTTGCCCGCTTCTTGTACGCGCACTATATTGGAGTCGCTTGCTCCACGCGTTCGCGAAATTCGTGTTCGCAAGCGCCTTGAACGCTTTCGGACGTGCATCGTGCTGTTCACCGCGGACTCGCACTGTCCGCGCTTCGTAGTGCGATCTGAAAGTGTTTGAGCTGTCACAAACTGTGTAAATATTTTTGTATATATATATATAAAGAACTTGACTTTTGTTATTGACTGTGGTGTTAAATATATGCTTGTTAACTTGTTAAAAACTTGCGTGTGGTTTTTTTGTGTGTGCGTGCTCGTAACTTTCTGTCCGAATCCTAACGGCTTCGTTCCGCACCGAACAAATGTCTAATTTATAAAGAAAGAAAATAACTCACTTCAAGTATGGAATATTGACTTCATCAAAAGAAATTAGAAGTGTTACCTTATAAAAACAAGCTCTTTTCATTTCCATTGTTACATATATAAATTACTGTTAATTGAGATTATTAAAAATGTATAATTTTAATTGTCAAAATTTATAATATTCTTTTCTTTATATATAGTATATAAATATGTTTATTATTAATTATAAAAATTTTATTTTGTATTATAAATAATTCAAAGTATAAAATTAGCTGTATCTTATAAACTTGTTATTTTATCTTTTGTAATTTATGTTTCTTTTTTTATAAAATATCCAATAACGACTTAATGATAAGATGACCTGGCTTGTTGTAAAATTTGATGATGAAGAAACAGTAGAAGCTGTTCCGAATACATGGTACATTGAGTAATGATAGCGCATGCGCAAGTACGTTGCGTGTTCAATCGACTACGTCGCGCACGGAAAACAAGCGCGTAATGTGCCACTTTACACGCACCTGTAATATAAATATATTTTTTATAATATCTTGTGTAAATATTTAAATAATTAAATAAAAATAAATTAAATTTTGCAGCTGCTGTACGTTTTAATAAGAATACTCAGGAATGTTCAGATTCAGAAATAATATGGTTTGTAAAAACGTGGCTTGTAAGGACTAAAGATCGCTTTAATAATAATAACAAGGACAAAAATATAGTTCCTCAAAGAGTTAGAACAATTGAAGAATCAACTAATTAGAAATGGAACAGAAATTCAAATGTATAAGACTCAAGATTCGAAATAATATGGTTTATAAAAACGTGGCTTGTAAGGAGTAAAGATCGCTTTAACAATAAAACAAGGACAAAAATATAGCTCCTCAAAGAGTTAGAACAATTGAAGAAATCAACTAATTAGAAATGGAACAGAAATTCAAATGTATAAGGCTCAAGATTCGAAATATTTTTAGTTTTCAGTTTTAATTTTCAGTTACTCTACTTTCGAGATTATGCATGTATGTGTATATTATATTTAAGGCTCCTGAGTACTTGCCGCGAAACTTCGATTTCAACGTTGTCGACATATAGTTCTGTCGTCTCTTGTAATCTGTATTCTCTGTAACTGTATTTTCTTTCTCTCTTATGGGAAATATGTCAGAAGCGAGAAATGACAGCCCAATTTACGTTGCACTTTACGTCGTAATTATTTGCTTTTTGTTAATGCTGTGACGTTTAACGTATTCATGAAACCTGTAAAATTCTACGGCTAAGCTGTGCAAGATGAAGAAACATTTTACACTCTTTTCGACAGTTAAAAACACGTGTTTTCTAGCATTTTTAAGCTATGTTTCGGTCTCAATTTACAACTCTTTCTTAATTGTCAAGAAAAGAAAAGGATTAATTGCCGTAGATTTTTTGAAGTGTGCTAAAATGATCTGTTGTGTTGTTTTATTCAAATATTGTTTATAATATTCAAATATTGTTTCAAATATTGTTTTATTTACAAATGATTTGCAACACAAATTGGGCTGTAACTCCTCGCTTCCCGTCACGAATTCAATATGGCTGCCGTGACTACTCAGAAGCAGTGCTGCCAGTCGGGCCTGGTTTCCCCTCCAATCTCCTCCACAAGCTAGGCCGTGTACACTCGCCGTCATTGATTTGTTCCGTGACCCCTTTCCGCGGGGCAAGGGGAATATGAATATGACAAGGGGCGGTAAAACAGGGCCGCCGCTGGGTGGCCACGGATATTCTCCATATTCTCCTTGCCCCGCAGAAAGGGGTCACGGAACATATCAATGACGGCGACTGTACAGTAACGTGTTATAAGCGTGCGGATCCCACAATCCCAGTAAATATAAAAAATCTAAATTTTTATTTTTTTTTTTAATTAATGACTAACAGATTAATAATATAGATTAAAAAAGAATATAAATTACAGAATTTGTTTTCCTATTTCTTCCTTTCATCTCACACGTCACACCACACGTTGCTTGTCCGCCAGTCTGTTTACTGTTTACTGGGATCACGCTACACTCCACAGCATTGCGCGCGTAACACGTTACTGCGGTTACCATGGTTACCGCGCGCGGGATTTAAACGATGGAGGGGCAACCCGGCCCGACTGGCAGCACTACTCAGAAGCCTTAATATATTTAATAACATATTGTAAATTTACGTTTTTATATTAGATAAACATTATGTCTTTAAATTTTATTTTTGTGTTTAGTATGTTCTGTTAAGTTACAATTATATTCTATTCTATTAAGTTACAATACTATATTAAAAATATAGTATAGAGAAAAATTTATATATCTTTTTTTTTATATTTATATATATATAATTGTATTATGATAAAACATAGAAAGAAAAAAAGTGCAAATAATAATGTTAGTCTTTATTATATAAAATATTTTATAAAACAGAAGGAAGGAAGAGTGCAATTAATATATTAATTATAAGCTTTTTTTATTTATGAAACAGAAAAGAAAAGAGTGTAATTAATATTATAAATATATTTTTTTTATTTTATGAAATAGATTTTAAAATATATCCCAGACAACATGCATGTCTTAGAGACATATTAAAGACGTCTTTAATATATCTTTAAGACATGCATGTTGTCTGGGATGTTAACATTATATCTATGTACTCATATATATGTGTATTAATTATTAATACGTCTAATTTGTTTGAAAAAACACATATTGCATAGTATGAATATACTCGGCTGTTCATATATGTAAAATTACATATATTTATATGTACTAGGTGCGCAACTAAGTTTTCGGGTTTTTTTGATCAATGAAAAATGGAAAATTTCAAAAGAAATACAAAAAATGGTTTATTCAAAGTTTCTCGCTAGCTACACATTTTTGCCATCTCTCTGGCAATACATGAATAAAGACGCGACGATAAAACGACGCGTCTTTGGATCGAAACCATTCATCCAACCAATTTTGCACTTCTTCGAAATTGCCCAAGTGTAGCCCAGCCAAGCCACGCGTCATCAACGGGAACAAGTGATAATCGGAAGGGGCCAGGTCTGGTGAATACGGGTGCGGTAGCAGATCACATTTCAGCGTTTTGATGGTGGCCTGGACGATGGAAGTGCGATGGCACGGAGCGTTGTCGTGCTGCAATATCACTCGTTCGTGTCTCGTGTCCCATTCTGGTCGTTTTTCGAGCAATGCATGGTTCAAATTGATCAGTTGTTGTCGGTAGCAATGCCCATTGACAGTTTCGCCCAGTTTCAGCAACTCTTAGTACACGATTCCTTTCTGGTCCCACCAAACGCAGAGCATTATCTTCTTTTCGAAGCGATTTTGCCGTGCTATCGATGTTAATGCTTCGGTGAAAGCAACGATTTTTTGCGTTTGGGATTCTCAAAATATATCCACTTCTCATCGCCAGTAACAATTCGATGCAGGATACTCTTTCTTTCATGCCGCAAAAGCAAAATTTCGGAAGTGGCTCTTCGATTTTCCATATCTCTCTCAGTCAACTCATGCGGCACCCATTTTCCTTCCTTTTGAATTTTTCCCATGGCATGTAAACGTTTGGAAATGGCGAGTCATGTTTAATGCCTCCGCAAGTTGACCTTGTGTTTGCGTATCACCTTCATCCAATAACGCTTGCAGATCGGCGTCCTCAATTGTCTTTGGTCTTCCGGAGCGCTCCTTGTCCTCAGTGTCGAAATCGCCACTTCTGAAGCGTTTAAACCAATCTTCACAGGTAGTTTTCGATGGTGCATGTTCGCCGTAGGTCTCCTCAGCAAACAACGTGCTTCAGCTGCATTTTTTTTCAAGTTAAAACAGAAAAGCAAAGCTTTCCGCAAATGATGTTTATTTGGCACAAAACTCGACATTGTTCTTCATTGTTAGAAAAAATATTTTTGCGTTGCAATATGTGTTGGTATTACGACTGGTTATTGTTGACAGATGTCTAAGCTAAAAAAAAACACAATTTCAGACATGTATGTCGACTACATGTGTCGCTAGCTCCACCCATGTGTGAAACCCAAAAACTTAGTTGCGCACCTAGTATATGATTTCTTATTAATTATAGTGTTTTTTATTGCAAACTTGTCTTTTTTTAGTAGTTTGTATTAACTCTTTCCTTTTAATATATCATTTTACATGACTTTATATGTACACACACACACACACACACACACAAAAAACACACACACATATGTAATAATGTCTATATACATGTATGACACATATGACTCTTTCAACTAAATAAAACTATTTATATTTATATCTACAATATGAAATCATTATAAAATAAGATATTCTATATGTTTACATATGCACATTCATATAATATAGGGTGCGTTCCGAGTTACGCATTAAACGCGTAGACTACATAGAAAGTCGTTCCGATTAAATCAATGCGCGCATTGAAAGCGCTTTGGTAGCGCTGAGGATTCCCTAGATTGTACTACACGTACTGAATTCTTACGCTCTTTTTCAGCGCATTGACTGCTTTTATTTCGACTTGAGGCAGTTGATGCGGCTGATGCGTTTATGCAGTCTATGCTCGCATTGGTTAAATCGGAACGACTTTCTATGTAGTCTACGCGCTTAATGCGTAACTCGGAACACACCCATAGAGATATTAGACTAGAGCGCAAGAAGCCGAATCTCGCGATAGAGGCTAAGAGAGAGACTAACGAAAAGAAGAGGCATTTTCGGCTTCGAGAAGAAAAATGGATCAGAAAAGCGAAAAATTATATGAGTTTCCTGTGATATTAGAAGAGACTAATGAAATGGGCGACAGGAACCACTTCGAAACCGTTCCGAATTACCAAAGCGTTCCATGCACATTGACAAAACGGAACGATTTCGAAACGCTGCGCAGCAGTAATGCGGTCTAAGCGCTTAATGCGTAACTCGGAACGCACCCATAGACAAACTCACGCGTATTACAGGCAGATCAAAAGTGCCTTCTTGTATGAATTTGTGTATCGAAACACATATACATTTTCTCAATATAATATAATATGTGTAATACTATATATGTATAATATTATATGTATACTATATATAACTGGAATAATGTACACAGAAGATTCAAAATGTGTGCGTGTGTGTGTGTGTGTGTGTGTGTGTGTGCGTGCGTGTGTGTGTGTGTGTGTGTGTGTGTGTAATTTTGTGTGTGTGCGTGTGTGTGTATATGATTAGTACAGTTTATGTATGTATATATACTCTGTATATACATTCTTTATATATAGCACGTATGTACATATACCATACCAGTAACTGTAATGTCTTAATAGATGAATTTGTGACACGATACGCGACTCGCGATTTGACGGAGGGAGCACGGTGGGGGACATGGACCCCCGCGAAGATCGTATAAATAAGATTAAGCGATCGATTCTTCACTCAATAATCTTTCGATTATTAGAAGTTATCAAGATGGAATACACGAACGAAGAATATTACGACATGCTGATGACACTTGGTGAATGCCAGGGACAGCATAACGTTGTTGCAAGATGATATGTAGAATTATATTTAAATCGAGCGAGACATCCGTCGGCCAACGTAATACTTAGAGTAGCTCAACGATTACACGAGAGCGGAAGCGTCTTACCGAATAAAAAAGACTGCGGTAGACAATGCAACGCAAGAAACGTACGAAATGAGGAGACAATTCTTCGTGCAATCGAACAAGAGCCTGAAACTAGTATTCGGGTTATTGCTCGAAAGCATGATCTGTCTTACTCTACAGTACAGAGGGTTTTAAAGAAAGAAAAATTGCACGCTTTTCATGTTGCCACGTGCAAAATTTACGAGAAGATTATTCTAGGAGGAAGACATTTTGTGAAAATTTCTTGTAAAGAGTAGAAGAAGATCCAGAATTTCCTTCTCGTGTGATATTCAGCGATGAATCGCTGTTCACACGAGAAGGAATTTTTAATTCTCACAACATGCACGTACAGAGATGAGAATCCTCGAGTCACTCGAGACAGAAATTTTCAAACTCGATGGAAACTCAACGTCTGGGCAGGAATAATGGGCACAAACATACTTGGTTCAGTAATTCTGCCAGATACATTAAATGGCGCATTTTATAAAGAATTTTTGGCAGAAAATATGGCAGATTTTTTGGAAGAAGTGCCATTAGCAGAGAGGAATAAAATCATATTCCAACAAGACGGTGCTGGACCACACAACGCCAGAGTCGTTACGGATTACTTGAACGAACAATTTCTTGAACGTTGGATGGGCCGGTATGGCCCAATATGTTGGCCCGCAAGATCCCCGGATCTTAATCCATTGGATTTTTTCCTGTGGGGACATTGTAAAGAGATAATTTTTTTACAGAAAGCTTCCCGAAGACGTCGACGATTTAAACAACAACCATTATACCATTTGGTCCATTGAAAATGATATTCTGGAGAAGACTCAAAGAAATTTATTGAGACGCATGAGAGCTTGTGTCACAATAGACAGTGGCCACTTCGAACATCTACTGTAAAAAAAGCTCTTCCAAGAAAATGAAATAATCTGCCCTTTTCAGGACAACCAAATGTTTCGTTTCGAAGAACATTTTCTCCAAGTTTACAAATTATTAAAAACTAAAGATAAATAAAATACTAAGGATATTAATTTGCTTCGATTTTTAATTAATAATGAATAACTTGCGTTTTTGCAATATTTTAAATCAATTATTTTAATCATCAAATTATATTAATTAATATTTTCAGTTTTTAATTGCGCGCGTTCTGAGGCTTCAAGTCATCGTACGTTCACATTTGACACTTTCAATTGGTTACGGGATTGTCGTGATAACAATAACCTATCAAATCATTCGATTGCGCGCCGTCGAGTAAACACGTGTCGTGTGTTCGTCGAAAACGTGTTTTTCTTTTTCGAGTAATTTTCACGCTGAGTAATTAGTAGTTATCACTAAATATTTCCTCGTTTTATCGATGAAGTGAGTGACAGAGATATGAATGTGTTGTGTGCTTCTAAACGTGAACAATAAGAAAAAGGATAAAATTACTCCATACAGATTTGTCTCATCGCGGAAGAAATCAATTGTTTATACAAAATGATACGTTAGTAAACACGTTGAAGCTTCTTCGATACATCCCTCTCCCTCCTCTCTCTCTTTCTCTCTCTCTCTCTCTCTCTCTCTCTCTCTCTCTCTCTCTCTCTCTCACGCATTTTTGAGTGCATGAATAAATATACATGCGTACGTGCATGTGTCTGTCTGTCTGTCCGTCTGTCAGCTGCGTGCGGTGTGTCTGTCTATCTGTGTGTCTGTCCGTCTGTCTGCTGCGTGCGTGCGTGGTGTGTGTGTGTATGCATATTTATGTATCGTCAGCTGATTGCAGCAGGCGCCTCGCGTAAACACCCGCGTAACGGTGAGTGCTCCACCTCTGCTTGTCTCTTGTACTCGACTCACGATACGCTACCTATTTTCCTTTGTATCTTGAAACTAAGCTCCGGAAAAATTTTTAGCACAGAAAAAGTTGTCTCAGAATACGCTTAGGAATATGTCTCTTTAAGGACATACGGTTATTTTGAATCACCCTATATATTAGGTGTATAACTTTGTTTCCACCGTTTTCCTATAGATGGCTTTAGCGGTAAGTGGTGGTCGAAATAAATAGATCATAGACGTCATACAATAAACTTGGGCATCTGTCAACATAACCTGTCAACATAATCCCCATACAAACATTAGTCGATTTGTGTCTGCATCATAAAGTTATTCTCGATTGAAAATGTCAGTTTACGAGCCAAATTCTCGTCATTTGCGGGAGGTTTCAATTTTCTGCTTCAATATGAAGAATCAGCGGCTGAGACTCATCGAATGCTCTCAAATATTTATGGTGAGGCCGCTATTAGTGAAAGAACGTGTCGTGAGTGGTTTCAACGCTTCAAGGTGATTTTGACGTCGAAGACCGGCATAGCGGTGGAAGAGAGAAGGTTTTCGAAGATGCAGAATTGGAGGCATTACTTGATCAAGACTCGTGTCAAAATCAAGAAGAATTGGCACGATCATAGGGAGTGACTCAACAAGTTATTTCAAAAGCCATGGGAATGAGTCAGAAGCAAGGAAATTGGGTGCCGTACGAGTTGAAGCCGAGAGATGTTGAACGGCGTTTGTTTGCTTGTGAATAGCTGCTTGAAAGGCAAAGACGGAAGGGATTTCTACATCGCCTTGTGATTGGGGACGAAAAATGGGTTCATTGCGATAATCCCAAGCGCAGAAAATCATGGGGAGTTCCCGGCCTTGCTTCCACGTCGACGGCCAAACCAAATATTCACGGCTCCAAGGTCATGCTCTGTATTTGGTGGGACCAGCTCGGCGTAGTGTGTATTATGAGTTAAAACCGACTGAAACAATCACAGGCGATCGGTATCGAACGCAATTGATGCGTTTGAGCCGAGCATTGAAAGACAAACGGCCGCAATACAACGAGAGACACGATAAAGTGATTTTGCAGCATGACAATGCTCGACCCCGTTGCGAAAGTGGTCAAGACATACTTGGAAACGTTGAAATGGGAAGTCCTACCCCACCCGCCCTCTTCTCCAGACGTTGCTCCCTCTAATTATCACTTGTTTCGATCAGTGGCACATGGCCTGGATGATCAGCACTTCCGGTCTTATGAAGAAGTAAAAAATCGGATTTATTTGCGTGGATCGCCTCAAAAGATGACCAGTTTTTTCGACGCGGGATTCGTACGCTGTCCGAAAGATGGGAGAAAGTAGTGGCCAGCGAACAATACTTTGAATATCATAACCAGTTTAACCAGTTTTTTACAATAAATCCTCGAATTTCGGAAAAAAAACGGTGGAAGCAAAGTTGTACACCTAATATACTAAATAATTCTATTTATATACTTAATATTTACGAAATAATTTTATTTTAGCAATTGAAGTTGACTGATCTAATAACTAATAGTGATATACCTAGTGATAATAGCTCTTCATCTAAGATTTCTATATATTAATCCAGTTTAATAAATCCGAAGTGGAATCAGACACAGAGAGAGACCGGGTGCCACCATTGCGCGGCCGGTCGGGACTCGGCGCACCACACTCTGGTTGAGTGTGATGCCTGGGTGGAAGAGCGCCGGGTCCTGACCGAAATGGTTGGCACCGACCTCTCCCTCCCGGCATTGGTCCAATCAATGCTGGGAGGGGAGGACAAATGGAAGGCCGTCTCCTCCTTCTGCGGCATAGTTATGTCGCGGAAGGAGGAGGCGGAACGTATAAGGAGGGGGGAGGTGGAGATAGTACCTCCTACCTCCCCCTCCCAGGGAGGGACCCATGACGGCGTCGGCGGCGGGGCCACTCCCCCTCCTACCATTAGGAGGGTTCGGAGGATCCCCCGTCGCCGTCTGGCCCACCTGCGGCCGTGACTACACGGGGGCCCTCCCTGAAGACCGGAGGATTCTCCTCTGTCCAAGGGGGGAGCCACCCCTCTTTCTGGAAGGAGGCCTTTTCCTCCTCCCAACTTATCATAGTTATGTCGGGGGGGGATGTGTTATTCCACATCCCCCCTCCCGGCGGTGGGGGGTGTCCCAGGGGCGGGGGCCTCTGGGAGAGGCCCCCCCAAGCTTTGGCGGGGAGGGTCTCGGGGTACCGGACCTTCCCCCCCCTTATTCCAGTCAGGCAAAACGCAGGAGGAGGGGTTTCAATCCCCCTCCTCCTCCAGGGACTGAGGCCGCACGCGGATGTGGTCGTTCGTGCTTCGTGGGAGAGAGGGGTTCACGCCCCCCCCTCCCCAAGCTCGGGGCCGCGTAAGGCCGCCTGCGGCCCTGCCCGAGGGGTGGAAGGATGAATGCCTCCTTGGCGATGCCCTTCCACCCCTCAATACGGGCTAAGGAAAGGTACCTCGGAGGGGTTTTAGTGGGTAGGCCGGGAGGCTTTTATCTCCCGGAGAGTCCCACATAACCCGAGGGGTTCCCCCGGACCTCTCGGGTATCCATAAAGGATTTCCCCTTCGTCAACAAAAAAAAAAGACACAGAGAGAGAGAGAGAAAGAGAGATTCTGTTTTAGAAAACTCGTCATTATCCAATAATTTAATTAAATATCGGCAACTATTAATTAAAGAAAGCTTTTCAACTATTAAATCATTTTCTGGTATATTTTTCAACTAATAACAGAATACATTTTATGTAAATATACTCTCGCTGGCTTCTTGATCCAGACTGACTCGCGCTCGTCGCGCCTCTCGCTCGACGCCTAAAATTGAAAGACGTATACGAAACACACACACGCACGCACGCACGCACGCACGCACGCTACTCGCGCTCGACGCGCCTCTCGCTCGACGCCTAAAATTGAAAGACGTATACGAAACTTGAAACGACGTACGCAACACGCACGCACGCTACACTACATCGCAATGTTTTTCAAAAACACTAGCTTCTAGAAGACTCAGAACGCCGCCCTCTAAAGACGCCGAATACAAAAGAATATCGCTGTTTCTTTCATTTCACGATGTCGCTGCCTCTATTAACAACACCGTTACTCTCATCAAACGACGCCGCTGCCGTTATCACGCGACGCCGCCACTCTTTTCATGACGCCAGTTTTTTCCGCCGGACATCGCATCTTTCTCCTTAATTTCTCTCTCTCTCTCTCTCCCTCTCCCCCTCCCTCTCCCTCTCATATCTTTAATCTCACTTATACTCGTGCCATCGTAACTCGTCTCTCTCTTTCTCGTCTTCACTTTCATACGCATACATCAACACTCGAATTTCTCTGCTCTCTCTCTCTCTCTATCCTCCTTCTACACTATTACTACAGATGTGTGGACGGATACCTTAAATTGTGCACCGCAATGCAAACGGTCACAAAAATTATTAATTTCATTAAAGGCGGCAACAAGTTTCTGAATCATAGGAAATTTCAGCAGTTTCTTCTTGAACATAACGCTGCCTATACGGATGTTCCTCTTCATTGCAAAGTTCGTTGGCTTAGTGCAGGGCAGTGTTTAGATAAATTTTTTGTAATTTTTTGTAAAATTTAGAAACTCTTTCGGAATTAGTCGTTGTAAGTGATATAACTAATCAACTTAATATTTTAAATTTACAGTTGCAAAAAGCGAATCAAAATGTTTCTCAATTAATTACTCATATCGATTCCTTTCGAAGAAAATTAACATTATTAAAAAATCATTTAGAAAAAAATATTTTTCATTTTTACCCATGTTGCCAGATTCTTTTTAATGAACACGGTATAAATTGTAACTTTAAGCAACATGTTTATATTCTTGATGAAATCATTAATCGGTTTAATACGCGTTTCAATGATCTTTTAACGCTTCGAAGTGACTTAATTTTATTTGAAAATCCTCTTACAGTAAAAATTGAAGAACAAAGTTTGCAGTATCAGGAGAAACTTTGCACTTTGCAACATGATTTTTCTTTAAAATCCTGACCAGAAAAAGGTGTAGAATTTTTTAAAATTTTAGATAGATCGGTATATCCTATTTTAAGAAATTTAGGTTTACGTATTTTTTCAATGTAACGAAACGTTCCGTTATGAAGTCATCCCCGGTATAAACAATTGTTTCCACGCCGCGCCAACCCTCCCGTCACCAACTTGCGGATATAAATACCATTTTTGGGGTAAAAATCATCTTCCCTACGACCAGCTGAGCAGGTCTCACCACCGAAGACATAGTCTCCGGATCCTATTCCGCACGCGTGTTGAGCGAACAATTCCTTCAGGGTGCGAGTTGAGCATCTTCTAGAGTCGTGTATTGAATGACAATTCCCCGCCTGTACATCTAGCCGACTATGGGTTGAGTAGTTAATTCCTAAGACCACGTGTTGAATGGCGAGTCACGCGGTGAGTGACAACCCTCGCCTCGTGATGAGAGGCCCTCCACCTCTCCCGGCACCCCTTTAATACGCATCACGAATTAATCCGCGACCGTACCGCCGAAGCACGACGGAACCCTCCGATTCCACCCGATCTCCGCGACCAGCAAACTACCGCGGAATCCTACGATTCCGCCCGATCGCAATCAGCGAAATCACGCTGCCGAACGACTGCGAATCAAGCCGAACGCTCCCGACGGTTATTAAGCCGTATTCACGCGCACCAGCGCTAGAAAACGAAACCATTAATCCGGCAATACCGGAATTTGTATATATTGTACATAGTAGTAGTCTTAGAATAAACCTAGTTGTAAGAATACGAGAACGCCTATTCACTCAACCTTCGATTCTGCCGCCCGAACACTGGATTCCCGCAGCTATCCGTAGCACAGTCAAAAATCCACTGTTACAAATGTTTGGATCCACATACTTATGTGAATGCTCATTTTCCAAAATGAAAAATATAAAAGCAGATAAACGTTCTTCCTTAAATGATGCAACATCTTCATTGATGCGGACAAGTTCATCAAGTATCGACGTAGATATTGCATCACTTGTTCATTCTGAAAGGCCAAGAAAATCTAGTTTAGAATAATCTTATCTTTTTTATGTTTTTTCTTTATCTCTCATTTTTTAAATAAAAAAAATATTTTTCTTCTACAGTGGAATAGGCCTACTAGGGAAACCACTCTAAAAAAAACGCATCAGCAATAGTATCCCACGGGTGATGTGGAAATCTATTGAATATTTCAATAATTAAAAAAAAGATTGTTTTTCTGAAATTTTAATAATCGAGGGAGAAAGAACTCATAAATTGGATAGTACCGCTCCTCGGCTCGGCGGCACTGGCCTTAGTGGCAACGGAGCGCGCGGTGAGGAGAGGCGGGCAAGGAGGCGTCGACATACGACAATCGGCCGAAATGCTGAAATAATTCCAAGCACTGCTTTAAAAAATTTGAAAGAATCCGTGGACATTTGGGATAGTCTTTTAACTCGCTTAGTTATGCGTAAAATTGATTCTCAGATGCGACGCGATTGGGATATTAAAATTGGCAATTGTGGCGAGGTTCCAAAATATATTGAGTTGGAAACATTTATTTGGACTCGTATACGTGCATTTACGCCGACGAATGCAAAGGTGGAAAAATTGGTCGGGAAATCCGCGCGTGCGGTAAAGTCTGAGGCTAAGATCCACATGTCCACGGTTTCTCCGACCTGTAGATGTTGTGATGGAGAACACAACATCTCAGATTGCGAAAAATTTAAAGCCCTGATAGGTGTATGTCATTCGTCAAGAGCTAACGTGGTTGCTTTAAATGTCTGCGTCCCGGTCATTATCCGTCGTCTTGTACAAGAAAGAATGTGTGTTCGCAGTGCAAACGTAAGCATCATACTTTATTACATTAAAATGTTCCTGCTGCCGTCAAAAATGTGAATTCGATCGCGGAAATTAAGTCTAATGATGCGAGTGTTAATACTCATTTGAGTTCGGATTTAGCTTCGGCCACTGCGCCCATGTTATTAGCTACGGCATGGTTGCGCGCTTCTACACCAACGGGGCGAGAAATGTTATTACGCGCATTAATTGATACGGGTGCTGAAAGAAGTTTTATTTCCGAGAATGTTGCGCAAATATTACGTGTGATGCATGGGCAGGCTCCGGTCTCGATACGCGGTCTTAGTGGCGTTATCTGCGGACAAAGTAACCATGCTACCGTCATTACTATACGACCACGCCTTAATGACACATTGCGAATCTCGGTCAATACACTCATTATCAATTTTTTAACGGCATATTCCCCGCGAGTGCCAATCAAGTCTCAATCATGGAGACACATAGACGGACTTGAGCTTGCTGACGATGATCCGACGTCCACACATCGTATCGTAGGAGAGAAAAACAAGCACGCACACACACAAAAGAGAAATACTGAAACGCAAGTTTTAACAGTTCAATAAAGTATATTTTCAAAGTCACTAATAAAAAGGTTTATGTATACAGTTTTTTGATATTTACAAAGTTTTGCACGTTTCAGTACGCGATACGAAACACGGCGCGGACAAAGCGAGTCCGCTGTGAGACGCGCGCGACAAGTCTGAAAAGTTGAGCGGCGATTGCACACCGAACCGACTCTTTCGTGGAGCAAGCGACTCCAATAAAGCGCGTGCGATAATATCTGAGCAAGCGATTCAAATATTCACCGTTCGCGAGAATAGCAAGCGGCTATTCTATCCTGCGTGCGAATTATTATCGAAATTGAAATGCGGGTCTTACTTCGAATTGCTCTCCGTAGACTGGCGACCGTCCCCACTTGGCATCCGCTTTTATACTGCACCTTTCCGGAATGTTCTTCTCGTTCGTCATTTCCTTTGAGAGGAAATGACGCCATAAAAGGAACATCTCAGAAAGGTCCGGAAAATGTTAAAAACAATTAGGGGATGGCCGCAAGGTTCAATATGTTTTTATTCCGAGCGCCGCTTTACGCTGAGCGCGCTCAGCGTGAGCCGCGGCGTGGTGTCGCGAGCGATGTGAGTGCACCTGGTGTGAAGGTAGCACCCGCGTGGTGCACGTGGTTCACGAAGCACGTGCTCGCCGCATGCGGTGCTTTGCGACGTATTACGCAAGTGATGCGAACATGTTAAAGGCGAGTTGACATTGGTAGTGGACCACAAGGGTGAGGCACACTTCAATCAATTCGTATGCTACGCGTGGATGTAATCGTGGCGTGATGAAATAATTTTGCGTTTACATTGAGCAGAGTGTTTTTAGTGTTCAGTAGTAAAAATGTCGTCCTTAGTGCTGCATGCTACTTTTGTAACCTGCAAGGTAATAGCTACAGAAATTGTAAAAAATCATCTTTTGCAACGACAGGCTCCGAAAAGAAACCGAAAAAAGAGAAGGTGGTGGACCAGAGAATGGATTTTGAATAGGAATGTGTCTGGAGCCTCAGCACTTATTCGAAATGAACTTCGTTCGAAATATCCAGAGGATTTTAAAAATTTATTAAGGATGTCTGAGGATCATTTCAATTATCTGTTGCAGCGAATATCGCCCCACATACAGAAATGTGATACGCAATTGCGAGAAGCTATACCTGCTCGAACGAAACTGGAAATAACACTACGTTATTTAACTACCGGCGATAGTTTCAAAAGTTTGGAGTTCTTGTTTAAGATGCCAAAGAGTACAATAAGTAAATTTTTGCCAGATGTTCTACAGAACATCTACACCTGCCTGCAAGAATTTATAGAGGTATGTAATAATATAAATCACTCAAAACTATCATTTATTCATACAAATATTAAAGTTGTGTTAACAAATAATCATTACTGTTGTCATCTGAATATAGTTGAATAGATAGGTCACTAGATGGTCTACTTTGAGAGTAGTAGGTGACGTCAGACAGCACCTCCTCTGTAGGAGCGGTGCTGATGCTTGAACCGACATTTGTGCTTCAATAAGGAGTGTAACGATTTTTTGTTGTATTGCCAAGCTTTGTGCTGTTGGTAGACTGCGTAACATAGATGCAATATACTTTCCAAGCGCATCTAATTGATCGTCGTGAGTCTGGTTAGCTAAAGTGATTTGTGCTCGTTTTGATATGTCATCCAGTTTCTGTAAAGCTGAATCTATTTTGATGTAGTTGATACTGCAGCAATGGTTGCTGCTTTTCTGCTTTTCTTTGTTCTTTCGTTCGATGTTTGAGACCCTTTTCTCTTCCTTGACAAGATGGATGAACTAGAAGAAGCAGTGGTCTGAAACAGCACTGCATTTCGCGTTTTGTTCTCTCGACTGCCGTTTAAGGTTATCTGGTCTCTTGTAAGTAGAGAGTCTTGTGTTTGTGTATCCTGTGTAAATGATACGTGTGCATTTTGACTGTCTGCAACCTCTGTATTCTGGGTTTCCAGTTGATCCTGTGTATCATCTTGGGTTTCTGTCTGCTGAATGTTTTGTATTTGAGTTTCGTTCTGAAAGTCAATAAAAATAACTACGTAAATAAATAATAGATGAGAAGCAGGTATTTTCAAATTTTTTTTTTGTATACAGGTCCCTAATACAACAAAGAAGTGGCAGAAGATAATGACTGGCTTCGCAACGAAGTGGAACTTTCTGAATTGTATAGGAGCGATTGACGGCAAACATATAGTTATTAAAGCACCACCACAGCAAGGTTCTGATTACTTAACTACAAGAAAGATAACAGTATTATACTATTAGCATTAGTTGATCATGATTATTCCTTTATGTATATTGACGTTGAAGCAAAGGGAAGAGCTTCTGATGGTGTAGTTTGGTAAAATTGCTCGTTGCTTCGTGCTATTGAAAGCAGCAGTCTTAATATTCCTGCAAATGGAGTAATAGTCGGTGACGATGCGTTTCCATTGAAGACGTTCCTTTTGAAACCAGTACAGTAGACGAAATTTAATACCCGAGGAGAAAGTCTTCAATTACAGATTGTCGAGAGCGAGGCGCATATCCGAAAATGCTTTTGGCATTTTAGTAAGCAAGTTTCGTATATTTGAAAAACCGATTCCTTTAAGTCCGGAAAAGATTGACAAAGTGGTACTGGCATACGGTGCATTGCACAACTGGTTGCGCAAGACTGGCACTGCTTATATACCGTTTGGTCTTGTCGATTATGAAGATGTGGATCATACAATAACACCAGGAACCTGGAGAGATAATACAAATGGTGCTGTTTTCAATATTCGCCAATTAACGGGAAATAGAAATCCTACTAAAGTCGCATCAGAAAGGCGGGATATTTATTGTAATTATTTTAACAATGAAGGAGCCGTCCCTTGGCAGTGGCGCATGATAGAATAAATAAAATAGTAATGTGATGTCGTTGCAATTAATGTAATTCAATAAAAATTCTGTCGAAAATATACTTACCAAATTTGAATGTGTTTGCCTAGGTTTAACATGTGCTTTTAAGAACCTATCAATTATTGGAAACCATATTACTTTGGGCACATACACATCATCAATGGAACAGCCGGATTTGGTGCTTTCTTTAATTTTCTTTATTTCTTGAAAATACGAACTTCGTAGGTTTTTGAATTTCATATTCACATGTTTGACAGTAAAATTAACAATATTTAACTCAGCAGCAACTCTTTGTGCTGCTGCATCTCTTGCAACTCTTTTGTGATATTTTGGATTTTGCGGATTCCACAACACAGTTCATTTTCATACATTTCGACAAACCGAATTGTGCTACGATCATTTAACCTCAAAATTGATGCATCTGACGCACTCATTTTTGTTGCAATGTGTACTACACAAAAAGACGAAACAAACTGAAATATTTCACCTGTCGGAGCGTGAAATTTTAAACATGTTTAATATGAGTCGTGGCGTGGCGTAGACTGTCCGCGAACCAGAGGTGCTTCACGAAATTTTGTTTACACTACTCGTGAAACAAAAGTGAATCACGACAGCATGGATCACTCTCATAGGCTGCGTTCCGTTTCACGTATATTCGCGCATTTATCAACAGTACACGTTACGTATATTATACATTATGCGCGCATAATGCGCATTATGCGTGAAACGGAACGCAGCCATGGTCCACTACCAATGTCAACCCGTCTTAAAAGTGCGAGTAACACCACGCGCCGACACCACGCCGCGTACCGCCGAACATGTGTTTCACGTAATACGTGCATGGATTCGGTCATGCACGCCGAACCACGCGGTACGAAGATCCCGTGCGCGGATGTACGCGTGTGTAATATGATGGTGAAAATGTGGTGCAGTGTAGCGACAATGCAAATGAATGTGGTGCAGTGCAAAATGACAGTGTAAAATGAGTGATGAGTGTGAAATGAATAAGAGAACCATGGTGGAAATACATAAGGTGTGCTCTTGCGCAGCATTTCTCAACAACCAATAGAAAAGTTCCCCCAGCGTCGTCCATATTGTGACGGTTAAATGAAACATTCTATAATGCCTGGTCTACATTGAAGGATGATCCTACTTGATTAAACAATTTAACACGAAAATGATATTAAAATTGATTTTTAATTGTATCAACTGTATCAAATATTATAATTTTATCGAATTAAAAAAAAACTTATTTAAGTTGATATGATTAAAAACAATCAATTTTAGTATAATTTTTATTTATGAAATTATTTAGCCAAGTAGGATCCTTTAGTCTAGATCGGATATAAGCAATCACAAAGTGCAATTATTTTGTACAAATATAAAAAGAAAAAAGTAATATTTTATATGTTTTTGCGCAACATTTATTTTTTATTTAAAAAATTACTATATATAACTCGTGGGTTAAGCTACCTATCGAGCGCGTCTCCAGGTGGCGGATAGGAGGACGCCCGGGAGGGGGGCTCCGGCCCGGGCCTAAACCCCCTGTGTGCCGGATGCGGATCTCCCGGGTAGTAGCGGCTATAACCCGGCCCGGCGGACGTAAAACTCCGCCGAGGGAGGGGAAGGCTGTTGCCGTGGACCAGCTTCTCAAGCCAAGCTGGGAGCTATCGTGGTGAAGGCTGCGTGGCACTGGAGGAGCAGTGTCGCTAACGATGCCTCTGGGGAACCGGGCGAAACCCCAGAGTATTTAGCCTTACCCGGGTATGCGGGGCTCTGCCCGGGCGGACCGTTTGATTCCCTAGCTTCTCGTGGGACCAAAAATGGAAACCAATATTACTAAAATAAATGAAGAACGTGAAGGGCCAATGGAGGTCTCAGAGGGGACCTCCGGAGGCGAGGAAGCCGCAATGGTGGAGGCTGGACAGGCTCTCACGGGCCTGGAAAGCATCACTATTGCGGAAGTCGAAACCGCGGACACTGCGGGCCCTCGCAAGAGGAACCGCAGTGGGGCGGAGAAAAGGAAGGCGAGGAAGGAGAAGGGGAGGGCTCAAGTTGGGCCCTCCCGACCCCCCGGACCTACAGTCGCTCCCGAAACGCCGGTCGGGGGGACGCAGGGGACCGCCGGTAACAAGCGCCGAGTGGGCCCCGGTGAAACCCCACCGTCGACGGAGGGAGCGAGGAAGAAGAGTAGGACTCAGGGAGCTGGGTCCTACGCAAGCATAGCCGACCCCCTGACGAGGGTGATCGTGGCGGAGGGCTACCCGGAAGTGGTGATGACTGCGGAGCGGTTAGAGCTGCTGAAGGGTGCGGTCTCCAAGGAGATCGACGGGATCCGAGAGGGCACCGTGCCTAGATTCCACGGCACTTATCTGAAGGCTGGGGCGGCTGTTGTCAGATGCGCGGACGCGGAGACGCTGAGCTGGTTGGAAAAACGGATCAGCGTCATTGCACCGTGGGAAGGGGCCAGCCTTAGGGTGGTGGGCGTGGAGGCGCTGCAAAAGCGGTACAGGGCGGTGGTTTGGCTCTCGGGACGTCTCGAGAGCGCGACCGCTGTCCTGGGGCGGCTGGAGCGGCAGAATCCCGGCCTCGGCACCGCGGGCTGGAACGTCTTTGCTGAGAACGTAGGGGCTACCCCTGAGGGTAGGAACCTGGTTCTCGGCATTCCAGAGTCCAGCGTCCTCAAGTTGAGGAAGCTGGAGTTTAGGCCCTACCTGGGCATGGACCGAGTCACCTTTAGGGTGAGCGGGACGGCCCAGAGTGGAGGGGTGGAGGGGCAGAAAAGGTCTGACCCAGGGGTTGCGCCCTAATTCACGGGCCTAACCGGGGTGACCTTTACCCAGATTAACTTGCACCACAGCAAAGGGGCCTCGGCCGTTCTTGCCAGGCACCTAGCTAGGGTGCACACAGCGATCTCACTGATACAAGAACCTTGGCTGGTCCAAGGCTGTGTCAGGGGATTAGCGGGGTGCGGAAGGCTCTTTAGGGCCCCGCAAGAGCAACGCCCAAGAGCCTGTATGGCGATCAAGGGGGTTGAAGCCCGACTAATACCCGATTTCTGTTCTAGAGATGTGGTAGCAGCGGAGATTGAAATCGCCGGCGAGGCCAACGAGGTCAGGAAACTGGTGGTGTGCTCGGCCTACTTCCCGCATGAGGAGGGGGGCTCGCTGCCACCGACGCCGGTGATACGTCTGGCAGAATACTGCCAAGAGAGACGGATTCCCCTAATCCTGGGGTGCGACGCAAATGCGCACCACACGGTATGGAATAGCACGGACACCAATGAGAGAGGTAGAAGACTGTTGGAATTTCTGGTGACCACGGACCTGGAAATTCTCAACAAGGGTAACGAGCCCACCTTCGTCACAGCGGTGAGAAGGGAGGTGCTGGACCTGACAATCTGTTCCAAACAGATAGCTCAAGAGGTGACTGACTGGAGGGTCTCGAAAGAGCCCTCGCTGTCGGATCACAGACAAATCACCTTCAGAATGGCCAAGGTCAAGTCTGAAGAGGTTATAATAAGAGACCCAAAGAAAACCAACTGGGAATCCTATCGAGAAGATCTAGCGAAAGGCCTCAGAGGCTTCCCTAGGAGGCACGGGACCGCGCTGGAGATAGAGCTCTGTGTGGACCATCTGCAGAGGGCTCTGTCTGACAGCTTCGAAAAGAACTGTCCAGAAAGGACAGTTAGAAACACCAAGGGTACTTCCTGGTGGAGCCCCAAACTGCAGGAGCTCAGAGGTGCGGCACGTCGGGCCTGGAATAGAGCCAGGAACACGGACCGTCAGGCCGACTGGGATCTTTACCGAAGAGCTCAGAAGGCCTACAGGGATTCTGTGGTGAGGGCGAAAAGGGAAAGCTGGGAGAGATTCTGCGAGTCGGTGGAAGGCATGCCTGAAACCGCGAGACTATGCAGGGTCTTATCCAGAACTTCAGACGCTAGACTTGAAGCCATCAGGCTCGCAAACGGGACGATGGTGACGGGCGAACAGTGTCTGGTGCACCTACTGGAGACGAACTTCCCGGGCTTCCAAAGAGGAACGAGCGAATGTTCGTCCCAGTGGGAAGACACGGGCTCGAGAAGGGCACGTGGAAGTGACTGGGCACTCGCAGCCCAAATTGTCAAACCCGATAGGGTAAGATGGGCTGTGAATGCTTTCAAGCCCTTTAAGTCGGCGGGGCCCGACCGAGTCTTTCCGGCTCTTCTACAGGAGGGGCTGGAATTGATTATCGGGCCCCTCACCAGAACATTAAGAGCTTGTCTGGCACTGGGCTACACGCCTAGTGCTTGGAGACTGGCCAGGGTAGTGTTCATTCCGAAAGCGGGAAGGACGAGTTACACCTGTGCCAAGGACTTCCGGCCGATCAGCCTGACGTCTTTTCTTCTCAAGACGTTAGAAAGGCTGGTCGAAGTTTACGTGCGAGATGTCGTTCTCGTGCAACATCCGTTGCACGAGAACCAGCACGCGTATCGCACGGGGTACTCCACTGAGACCGCCCTCCATTCTGTCGTATCGATGATCGAAGGACAATTGGAGAGGAAGGGTTACGTGGTAGGAACATTCCTGGACATAGAGGGTGCCTTTAACAACACCCCACACGAAGTGGTGTGCAGGGAAGCGGCCAGAAGAGGAGTGCCGGAGAGGATCATTTTGTGGATCAGGGGCATGCTCGGACGGCAAGTGACGGCCTCATTGGGCACGGTGAGTGTCAGCGGATGGGTGGACAGGGGCTGCCCTCAAGGGGGAGTACTCTCTCCACTCTTGTGGTGTCTGGTAGCTGACAAGCTGCTAGACACATTGAATAGAAGGGGCTTCTATGCGCAGGGGTATGCCGACGATTTGGCTGTTCTTGTGCGAGGACCCTTCTTAGAAACACTTCTAGAGCTAACGCAAGCGGCTCTGGAGGTGGTGGAAGAATGGTGCCGGGAGACGGGTCTGTCGGTTAATCCGCTCAAGACGGGTCTCGTGGTATTCACACATAAATACAAGGTGGACCCTGTGGAGGGCCCCACACTTGGAGGAATCAGGCTGGCTCCTTCCGAGTCGGTGAAATATCTAGGAGTTATCCTGGATAAGAAGTTGACATGGAGGGAACATCTTGACGATCGCTGTAGGAGCATCTGCTCCTACTTCTGGACGTGCAGACGGACCTTTGGCCGGACCTGGGGTCTGAGGCCAAGAATGGTCCTTTGGATCTACACGGCTATACTGCGCCCCAGACTACTCTATGCGTCGGTAGTGTGGTGGCCCAGGGTACTGAAAAGAGGCGCCAAGGTTGCCCTGGAACACGTTAGAGCTCTGATTCTACGAGGGGCTCTTGGCGCTCTGCGAACAACACCGGTGGCGGCGATGGGAGTGCTGCTGGATGTTGAACCACTCCATCTGACGGTAATGGCGGCAGCTGCGGCTGCGGCTCACCGCCTGAGATGTGAAGTCAAGTGGAAGGCGGGTGCGAGGCACACGAAACTCCCGGACGAAATTCTATCGGGCTCCGTTTTTGCGATGGGGCAAGATAGAATGCCAAGGATCCGTGCCTTCGAAAGAGGATACAGGGTATGTCTCTCCAAGCGAGAGGACTGGAGGGACGCCAAGGGGCCGATCTCTCTAGGAGGGGACGTCTGGTTCACGGATGGCTCCAGAAGGGGAGAGGGCTCCGGTGCGGGCATCTTTTGCCAACGAGAAGAGGTGAAAGAAATCATCCCCCTCGGGAAATACGCCACGGTGTTCCAGGCGGAGACCGTGGCTGTTCTGAACTGTGCACTGGAGCTGCTGGGATCTGGAAGGACTGGCAGGTGCATCAAGATCTGTTCGGATAGTCAGGCGGTGATTAAAGCGCTTGGCTCCCCGATCTTCACCTCACGGCTGGTCTGGGACTGCAGGTGCACCCTAGAAGAGCTGGCGAGAAGAAACGAAGTTGCCCTGGTTTGGGTCCCCGGACACGCGGGGATTAAGGGCAACGAGATGGCCGACCAGCTCGCCAGAGCTGGAGCAGTGACGGGAATGCTGGGACCGGAGCCAGCAGTTGGGGTCCCCTACTCTCTGAGTAGAGAAAGGATCCGGAGCTGGCTGAGGGGCCAGCACCTGGAATACTGGAAAAATGAAACCAAAGTCAAATGCAGACAAGCTAGCGCTCTGCTGGGAGATTCTCCCGGAGAGGGCCTGGCGAGGAGCATAAGACGGTTGAGCAGGAAGGACGCCAGACTGGCGGTACAAATACTGACAGGACATGGCGTCCTGAATTATCACATGCACAGGCTGGGTGTCAGTGATTCACCCGACTGTAGAGCATGTGGGGAAGAGGATGAAACAAGCCTCCACATTTTAAGTCAGTGCCCAGCACTTGCAGGGCAGCGACTTCGCTGGTTGGGCTCAGCTTTGCTGGAGCCCGAGCAAATAAGACAGTTGTCGATTGGGGACCTGCTCTCCTTCTGGAAGGGGACAGGTTTACCCTAATCACGGCTGTTTTAACGGGGAGACACAATGGACTCGGTCTGAGTGTCGCTGGTAGGGCTCGAAGAGACCTCCCCCCCGAATATTATTATTATTATTATTACTATATATAAATTGCAAAAATATATTTTTTAAATGTAGAAGTAATGTTCATTCTATGGATTTCAACGATTTTACGAAACTTGCAGAAAAATATTGTACTAGAAGTAGATGATGCATAAAAAAATACATATTTCATTAGCTTTGTTGTTTCATCAATGTTTATTTTATTTTATAAAGGTTTTATTTTATTTTTTTACAAATTTTCTCATTTTTTTCTCTTTTTCTTACGATATGCATTAACCGATAAATGTTTATTAATTTCACGAATACGTATAAACGTTCTTGTGCGAATTAGGTACAGCAATACTTCTAATGGTATTTCTGAAAATGTATTGTTTTCAGCGACAACTAAATATGCCACATTTTTGAAAATCCACGGCCCTTTGTGAATAAAAGAACCATGGTACTTTTCGAAAATATAGTTCATTACTTTAGCCATTTCAAATAGCATATCGGAAGGACTTGTCAGCTTCCTCTCTGATAGAAAATTAATCCAATCATTTTTTGCATTGGGTACTAATTCTGTGGTAGTCCTTAAGGACTGATATTTTTCCCGAAAACGAAAAGCTGTGTAGCCAGCAATGTATCTAAGTCCTTCTTCTTCTATACTGTCAACAATTTGCATATCCTCAACTTGCTCCAGAAGACGCAATTCATCGAATGTCGGTGAATAATTAATGTTGACGCTGTAATCTACGTTGTTAGAATCCAAATAGGAAATTATTATATAAACATAATAAAAGCGTTAAGGGAGAACTATTATGATTAAAGTTAAGACTATATTAAGACTTATGAATAAAGTTACACACCAAATTGTTGTCTAAATTTAGTAAACAATTTACTTTTTATCATTCATTTTAGAATGCGATTGCCAAATATTGTAATGTTTGACTTCGATAAAAATTGATACTCATTACATTTGGCATTTACAGTATAAAATAAACTATTAAGGCCAGGTTTTACAATCTTTGGTTATCTAGAAGTTAGGATTTAAACGAAGGTTAAGTCAATATTTATGTTTTACAATTGATGGTTATCATCAAACGTCTTAGTTAACTCACAGTTAATTTAACCCATACCCAATGCATAGGTTAACTAGACGTTACGCTTTTACCCCAACATAACCTTAGTTATGGATTACGACGTAAATGCTTACAGTAGTGATGAAGAAATAAGAAGGCCAAAAATAATTAGGCATCGGCCGAATTATTTTGAAGAATACGATGGACATGATTTTTTTACAAGGTTTCGGTTGTCCAAAAGAACAACTGAGAATGTGTTGAATGAAATTGAAGACATTATTTCTCATCCTACACATAGGTAAATACAATCATAAAATAATATTTATTTTTATAATAATTTTGTAAACTATATATATTTAGTAATTTTGACATGTTTTAGGCCAATTCTAATAGCTATAGCTATAGCTATAGATAGTACTGAAAATCTATAATTCACGTTACGTATAATATAAATTTTCAGTATTGGCAGTGAATTTCGGAACACAGCCTCTCAGTACTGGCAGTGAATATAGGAACGCAGCCTGTATCAAATAACGCAATCACGTTATACCAACCTCCGAAAAATAATGAAAAACCAATAGTTAGTTTACTATCGTCGTAAAACAATTTGTAAAACGCATTCTTTAGTTAACTCTCAGTTAACCATTGAGTAATGGTAACCAAACCCATATACTTAACCAATGATTGTAAAACCGGGCCTAAAAGTGATATCCATGAAATATAAAAGTAATAATTATATAATAGTTATATAACATTTCGATGTTATATAAATATTATTTAAATATTACTTGTATATCATTTTATTGTCATTTACCACAATCCTGTGAATCTTCCAAATTATATTCATCGACATCCTTCGGAAAATCAATTGTACACATATCTCGTAAGTGGTTTTCGGCGTTATCATCATTTTCGTCTACAGTAGAATTCTCTTCACTTTCGATGATATCAATACCAGAAGTTATACAATATTCGTCTTCAATATCTTGAGACATCGTGTTGGTTTTATCAGTAATGTGATGAATGTTTTCCTAAAATATACCACTGCAGTCTATAACGGAAATCCAATGGTGTTGAAACGTTAGTGCCTCTTATAGCGCGAATATAACCGAAGACATTTTCGATGACATCTTGATTTAAACGGTTCGTCATCAGGTATGTAACAGGACGGTTTCCGGCACTAAATTTTTGTTTTAAGTCTTCAAAAAGACTCTTCAAAGAGGCATTACTCAGAAGAATGCCTTTTTGAAACGGAAGCAGATTCTTCTACTTTCCAACCCTCATGTCATTGATGGTGGACGTAACTTCGTCGAGAATACCATTTTAGTGATCGATGTTAATACCATATCCGTGAAGCCCCTCATGTTTCCCGAATTTATTAGTGCTAGTAAATATATCGAACCAATCGTTAAATAGTTTCAATATCCGAGAGGTTTCCAGCCATTCTAAATTGTCTCCCATGAATCCGTGTTTTCCGCACCATTGTATCGCAGCAGAATTTCTATCAGAAAACACCTGCGCAGCTAACTTAACATTTTGTCGCTGAGTTTGGAGTGGACCTTGCACGTCCAAGTGTATACGGGACAAATTGAAATTTTTAAATCACCACTGTTAATCTGCAGCAATCTTTCCAATGCCGATCTGTTTATGAAATGTCCGTTTATAAAAAAAGCCAGAGTCAAGAAAGTGATTCCGCAATAATTTTAATAAGTGTGGAATATCCGCAAAAACATGAACTTTAGATTGCATATCACAGGGATGTTCGAAATGTGTCTTAGCATCATCACCGACAGCATTTATTTCCAATTGTTTCAAAACAGTCTGGTTCGTAGGTCCCAGATCGCTCGTCATCGCAACTACTGTATCCAATTCGATACAATTGTGAAATGACATCCAATATAATATTTTAGTCAAGTCTTGGTTAAATTTATAAAATATAGGTTGTTTCCACTTTGCGAATAGTCCTCTTGCTACAATAACCTGACATTTTGTAGCGGGGCCAATTATTGCTTCTGTTTTTCTTTCGATGCCAACTTGCTCCGTCACACTCACTTCGTCGTGAGACAGATAACTGTAACTTTTTCCAATTCAGACATTGCTTGGCCTTTGGAGTGCATTATACGCAAGACATCTTGCAAAATTCCTTCATAAGCTAAAGTTAGCTACCCATTTCCTCAACGTTGACGTTCCAGGAAGAGGAATATTTCGTGCACTACGTAAGTATCTGTAGGCCTTTGGACTCACGGTGCGCAGCGAAATTGCACCAAAAATATCTTCTGCAGACCAATGTGTCTTTTTTTTCTTAGGGTTAAGAAACAATCTTATTTGCCCTTGCGTGAAAGACTGGCTCAATATTTCCTTAATCCTTTTATTGATACTGGCTTTCTCTTGTTTAGCTTGGATTATAAGTCGTCTTTCTAACTCCTTGAGTTTTGTTGCATAAAACGCGTTTTTCTTTCGCAGTTCGGTAACTTCATCATTGGAATGGTTGGATGTTGAAGGCTGGAAATGTTCTGCCGTTTGAGTTCTATGATCGTATGCTGATTGTGTCAATGTCGATAGTTCAAGATGACTAATTTTTTTGCGACGTTGACGGTGTCGACTACTTGAGTAAGTGCTGAAAGTATATACGTAATGTGAGTAAACCTACAAGAATAACATTGTTACATCTAATAAATTAATTTTCATGCATACGAGAGTGTATCACTGTCGGAGTTACTGATATTCCTAAACGTTCAGTAGGAACTGCGTTAGGTTTCAATTTTCTCACTGTTTTTGGTGAACTATTTAGCAGTGGTCTCATCCACGAAGGCTCCTGATATGCGGTTACCTCGAAATGCTCAGAACAGACACGACCTGCAATTATATTATTACTGTGTATTATATTCATATTGCAAGAAGTCGTCATTTTCATTTACATTTTAAGAATCTTACATTTTGTACATACCATTTTTTATATTGACATCTCTACCGCATGCTTTTTTCCATTTTTCTATCATCACCGGATCATGTGAAAATCGAAAATACCTTATAATTTTTTCTTTCTTCTTTTTCGAATTATTCTTGCAATTTCTTACCGAACACGAAGGCATGGTGACATACATACGGATGAACGATTAGAGATTTGCACATAGAAATTATAAACAGTTATAAGACGATATATCGATTATCAAATCCCGTATCGATATTTAAAAATGGAGGCGCTTGGGAGTCGACAGGCTGCGCAAAACCGGACGAAAATTGCTTTTACGAACGAGCACACCTTATGTATTTCCACCATGAAGAGAACATTGTGAGCTCACGTAGATGCTCTCGCTGTCACCGGACCGGGAGGATCTACTGTGACTCGTACGCCTTGTAAGATTCCCACCTCTTCGGATGGAAGCATCACGATTTTGGTGACCGGTCGGGTGAGTGTTGAGGTGACCGTCTTCACCTCGACGACGCAAACCTGCCCGTCGTGGCCCGGATGCACCGCGACAATACGAGCGAGTGGCCACTTCGCGGGTGACGTCAGCTCGCATGAGACACAGCGACCCTTCCGTATTGGCTCCGTTGCACGCTGCCATTTGGGACGTTCCGCCAGGCTGTGAAGATACTCGTCCCGCCACCGCTGCCACAGATGGTCCCTCATCCGCTGGACGTGCTGCCACCGGGATAGTCGATTGACCGGTACATCGAGAAGCGACGGCTCAGGGATGGCGCGTAGAGGCGCGCCAATAAGGAAATGTCCCGGTGTGAGGGCTGCTACATCGTCCGGGTCGTCCATTAAGGGGGAGAGTGGCCGTGAGTTGAGGCAAGCCTCCACCTCGGCGAGAAGGGTTGCCATTTCCCACCCTAGGTGAGGGTGGTTTTGCCTATGACTCGCCGTAGGTGATGCTTAACCGACTTCACAGCCGCCTCCTATATGCCGCCGAAGTGAGGGGCCACCGGAGAGTTGAAGTGCCAGCGGATGCGTTCCTCCGCTAGGGTCCGAGCGATGCGGCGTGCCTCCCGAGAGCTCACCTTGAAGAGTGCCTGCAGCCTCCTTGTCGGCGCCCACAAAGTTGGTCCCCTGACCCAAGTAGACGGCCTGCGGCACTCCCCGAGACAGGAGACGAATCTCCTCAGCGCGGCCAGGAATGCCTCAGCGCTATAGTCAGTGGCCACGTCCAAATGCACCGCCCGAGTGGAGAAGCACACCAGCACCACGAGGAAGGCCTTGCTGCTCCGGTGTCCTCGGCCCCTGACAGCTCGCATTATCGGGCCCGCGTAGTCGACTCCCACGTGAGTGAAAGGGCGCGCCGGAGTGATACGAGGCGCGGGAGGTCGGCCATCAATGGCGGCGTGGATGCCGCCATCGCGAGCATCTGAGACAGCGTGGATGTGGCTCTTCGCAACGGCTCGTCCGCCTGGTATCCAGTACCGCTGTCTCACGGTCGCCGCCGTTGAGTGTCCTGGAGTGGCAGGCGTCAACGACCAGCGCGGTAAGTGCCGACTTTCGGGGAAGAATGATGGGGTGCTTCTCGTTGTATTCGAGAAGCGCCCGTCGGAGCCTGTCTCCGACTCGCAGTACACCCAGGTCGTCCACGAAGGGGGTTAGTCTCAGCAGGACACTTCTCTTAGCGATTGGCCTTCCGTCCTTTACTTGATTGAGTTCCACCCTGTAATTTTTAGATTGTGCGACTCGCACCCAGGCCATGAGTGCGCCCTCCAGGTCCTCGCCAGTGAGCTCCTGAGCTCCAGAGACCGCCGGCCAACGCCGCTACTCGACCGCAGCCAACGCCGACACCATGCTGTGATGCGCAACAGCCAGCAAGCTCGAGTATCGGCGCAACATTTTCGGCTCCTCCCTGATGAGCGTCGCCCCGACGATGGTTCGCGTCCTCTCTTCGGGCAAGTTAATGGTGAGCAGGTCGTTCTGCTTTCCCTGCGGTAAGTCGCCGCGCAACCAGGGTGGACCTTGCCACCAGAGCTCGTATTGCGCGAGCTCCTGTGGTGGCAGGCCCCGGGAGGCGCAGTCGGCAGGGTTGTGTTGGCCAACCACGTGACGCCATCGTGCACCCGGTAACGTCATTTGAATTTCAGCAGTGCGGTTGGCCACGAACGTCTTCCAGCGAGTCGGATGACCTCGGATCCAACCCAGGGCGACCAACGGTAGAGTCGGACTACAGATGGGCCGGCACGGTCTCGAGCTCCAGGACCGTCCGCACGTGCGCCACCAATCGGGCCAGCAAGCCCACGCACAGTGGTGCGAATGTACAATTTTCTGTTCAAAATAGGCTATAGATCGTATTTCTTAACCAATTTTAATGTGTCTTTAACAGAAATATTCGAAAATAAATTCTGAAAAGAACTGTCGAGGTTGATTTTTAAATTTTTTTGTTTGTGCAAAAATATTTACATAAATAAAGAAAAAATTCGCAATTTTCCACTAAATAATTTTTTATCTGGCTACAAGCTACTTTAATAACCTCGTTATCGATGAAAATGAATACTATACCATCGTAAGAAAAGAAATAATAAAATTAAATAAACATTTAGCTTTTATAAACAAATTATTTAAACAAATTATGGATTTCTGCGCTTTTTCACACAAATAATTAGTTTATTAGTTTAATTGATCCAAAATTACTATTATAATGATAATTTCTTACTAAACTTTATTGTAAACTAACAATTTCTATTGTTATAAACAATAAAATAAATAAATAGTGATTTTTGTTTAGATTCCTTTTTATATTTGAATATAACACGTGGAATTATGAGCGAATTAATATTAGATGATGTTAACAAAGTAAATTGTTGTTAATAACAAAAACAATAAAATAAAAATATTGTCAAAATAGTTATGTTATGATTAACGCGCGTGCGGGTTTGTATGTGCATATGTATTACGTTGTAAATAATTTTATAAATCATTCCTTCGACAGGAAATGTTTTTTTAGACATTTCCGCTTCAGCTAATTTAATCATCTTTTATTTGATATTGCTGAATTAATTTTATGATTTCTTCATCAATCTTATCTTCCGGCTTTGTCCATTGTTGCCTTAAGGAAGCAATGTAAAGATCAGAAGACACTAGTAATTTGTGAATCAAATCTTCATTTGAAGCTAGTCGAGAATACTTTCGGGTATGAAATTCTCGGAAGCGCTTGAAATCTTTGCTGCGTGCTTCAGCAGCTTCTTCGGAATATTGACCGATTGGAAGTAAGAAATGTTGCATTATCTTTCCTCCGTGCAAGAGTACTTTATGGACTGTTGGAGGCATAAAGAACCAAGGATAAAGCTTGACATACAGTTCTGCAGTCTCAAAGGCAAACTTTTCAAAACATTCTATTGGTATTTTTGTGTTACTTGTTACCATTCTTAAAATTAGGCCGAGAGAGAATCTTTTGATAAGTGCAGCATTTACTTTTGTTATTTTAGAAGCTAAATCAGGATCTGAAAAAAATCTTCGGGCAGTGTTTCCGCTGTTGGTATTTCCAGTTCCTTGATTTGGTATATCTATTAGTAGACCTAGTTCTTCCCTAAATTCTGTGCAAATTCTTTCTTTAGCTTCATTTTTCATTCGTTTTTGCTCATCAGTTACTGCAGATCGTTTGCAAAAATCTAATCGACAACCAATGTGCAAAATACACTCCATAAATCTTATCCACATATGTAGTGTTGAAAGACCAAATTCATAATGGGAGGTATTATCTCTTTTTTCTTTAACACGCTCAAGTTGATTCATTTCAGTAGGCTTTGCGCCACAAATATAACAACTTGCAGATGAGGGAGTATCACTCAGTGCTTGACAGACTTTACCGTCTACCATAGTTAAATGCATGTTTACATGAACTATGAACGTGATATCAGAAATAATAAGTTTAATTGGTTGCAATTTCTTTATTTGATTTTTAATTAGCTGCATTTCTTGTTTTGTTCTGTCCTTTGTTTCTTTTGCAAATATAAAAACAATTGGTATGCAACGTCTAGGTGATGCGGGATGAGGATTATTCCAAACAATTGTGGATTTATTACACTCTTTTAAGCAAAGTGGTACCATAGAGACAGTAAAAACAGTTTCGTCAGTAAAATTTACACCCGGTAGTTTTTGATTATATCCTTGATTAGATGCTCCATCGCAACCATATTTGATAGTAAAATCTAAATCACAAATTTTTGCATTGTTGTCAATATCAGGAAGACATAAATTGGGATCTTTAAAAAGTCGCAGTATTGTGTGATCAATCAAAGATTGAAGATTTATACGCGCTTCTACTTCCGACGTTAATATCTGTGAGGGATAGCTTTCTTTTTTTGCCTCTAATACTTTATTATACGCGGGATAAATATCAACATTTCTTTTTTTAGCTTGCATTCGAACAACTTCATATTAATACTTGGACAGTTTAACGTCTTCTATCAAAGCTAAAGCTTCTTCCGCAGAATACGGAGTTTGTAATTGCTCATCACAATTTTCTAAGTTCTTAGACTCTTCGTTTCTTATTAAAATTGTCTTTATAATATTTGCCAATTTCCATTTTTTGTTTGTTCGTAGCATTCGAAAAAATGCTTCCTTAATTTCAGTATTTGAATGGTTTTCTTCGATTGAAATCAATCTTCGTCTCTTTGTTGAAACAGAAAGCTCTTGAAATTCGCTCCAAGAAGGCTTTCTTCCAGTATGAGTCTTTTTCTCAAAAAAATGTAAAAATCTGAGTTTAACCATTTTTCGAAGTGTTATTCAAATTTGCTTTTTACGTACATTGACTTCTTTCACTTTTTTTGGAAAATACTGAAAAAGT
Source organism: Crematogaster levior (assembly GCA_901521435.1). Classification (NCBI taxonomy): domain Eukaryota; kingdom Metazoa; phylum Arthropoda; class Insecta; order Hymenoptera; family Formicidae; genus Crematogaster; species Crematogaster levior. The sequence continues at coordinate 57,040 of CABEGB010000848.1, read as the reverse complement.
ATTGATTTAAAGCGTTACTGACTATTTTGATTTGTTCAGCATTAAGAGTGTACTTATTTTGCAAATGAGTCACTAACTTACCTAAATCAGAATGGTTTCCTATGAGGAAATCACAAAGAATTCTCTTAGAAACCTTAAAAAGGTCCATTATGTATGATTAATAGAAATATACTATTAATCAAATATCAATAAAATCAATATTTTCAGCGATACTTGTGAAACAAAACTCTCGAAATCAAAACTAAGTAGCATAAATGCATAAAAATCCAATAGAAATTCTCCGTGCTTTCTTCTTACTTTTGAAACCATCTGAAACTCATTTCACTTGCGAGAATAATTTTGTGAGAATCGACATCTAGTGGCCACAACCAGTACTAGACGAGACGCTTTTTCTATCACGTGCTAGACCGTGCACTATGCATTGAATTTTTTTGCTTTTATGCTCCTTAGCTTTGATTTTAAGCTTTGATTTTGTTCATTATATCCTTCTTGATAGTGATTTGGCTTCGCTAAAAATGTTAATATTTCACTATAAATATTTGATTAATAATACATCTCCATTAATCATACATAATAAACTTTTTTTAAGATGATTCTTTGTAATTTCCTCATAGAAAAGTATTCTAAATTTAGTAAATTAGTGACTCATTTTTAAAACACTATTTATTTATTTTATTGTTTATAAAACAATAGAAATTGTTAGTTTACAATAAAGTTTAGTAAGAAATTATCATTATAATAGTAATTTTGGATCAATTAAACTAATAAACTAATTATTTGTGTGAAAAAGCGCAGAAATCCATAATTTGTTTAAATAATTTGTTTATAAAAGCTAAATGTTTATTTAATTTTATTATTTCTTTTCTTACGATGGTATAGTATTCATTTTCATCGATAACGAGGTTATTAAAGTAGCTTGTAGCCAGATAAAAAATTATTTAGTGGAAAATTGCGAATTTTTTCTTTATTTATGTAAATATTTTTGCACAAACAAAAAAATTTAAAAATCAACCTCGACAGTTCTTTTCAGAATTTATTTTCGAGTATTTCTGTTAAAGACACATTAAAATCGGTTAAGAAATACGACCTGTAGCCTATTTTGAACAGAAAATTGTACATTCGCACCACTGTGGCGCGGCACGCCAGTCGCGGTAAAGGACATCTGCTTTAGTGGTGTGACCTTAGTTTTCGCTGCCACCAAGCGCACCGTCCAATCTTCTCCATCTTTGACCCGCAGGTACGTCACAGCTGCGTAGGCCCGCTCTGAGGCGTCGGCGAAGCCATGCAGCTCCGCCTGGTGCCGCTTGGTGCCTTGCAGCCATCGCGGGACTCTGACTTCCGCCAGCGCCGGGAGGTCTTCCAGGAAGGCTCGCCACGTCGCTGCCTCTGCCGCCGGAAGGGGAGAATCCCAGTCGCGCGCCAGCAACCATGTTCCTGGACGAAAATCTTGGCGCGCACCACCACGGGGGCCAATCAGCCCAGCGGGTTGAAAAGCTGGGCTGCCTGCGACAGGACGGTTCGTCGGGTGATCTGGTTCGCTGCTACCGGCTGGACCACAAACGCGAATGTGTCGTCCCCCGGGCACCAATGGAGTCCTAACGTCGCGTGTATGGTAAGCGCCGTCCACATTCGAACCTCCGGCTGCGAAAGATCCTCCCCCGGTATATCCGCCAACGCGCCTCATTTGACGCCCATTTTTTTAGGGGGAAGCCACCCTCCATGCAGAGACCTCGCAACTGCCGTGCGATGTTCCTGGCCTTCTCGATGGTGGATGCTCCGTTCAGGATGGTCGTCGACATAAACGTCCCGCCACAGGATGGTCGTACCCTCGGGAAACCTCGCCTCCTCGTCTTCGGCGAGCTGTCGCAATGTGCGGATCGCGAGGAAGGGGGCGCACGCCAGACCATAAGTAACGTATTCAACCGATACTCCGTGATACCACCGTCGCTTCTCCATAATGTCCGTTGTAAGTCTCTATCTTCCGGATGGACCAGGATCTGCCGGTACATCTTCTCCACGTCGCACAGTGGGCCGAAGCATAGCGAAACCCGGACATAGAATCAAATTGTTTATTGGTTGCAAAAGGCTTCAAAACTGTTTTTAATTATTGTTTAAAGGTTGCTTTAATGTAATTTCAAGTAAAAAAGAAAATAAAATGGTTTTTTGTCGATATGGGCATTAAAAAACGTATCGACTTAGAATTTTTGGAGAATTAACATATATTCATATCATGAATTCAGAGTAATGCCAAATGTAAACGTTTCTATTGTTTGCAATGATTCTTTTTTTATTGCATTTGTCCTTATTAATTAAAGCTACGAAAATCAAGTATTAATATTGTAAACTTGTATCATTAAAATTAAAAACTTATTGTTTTTCAAACACATTTTCGAGACACAAAAAACAATGAAAAAGGAGGTATATAAAAAAATTGCCAAAGATTGTCAAGAAATTTTTTTTGGAGAATGTAAAGGAACTTCCCATGAATTTATTTGCTAATCGTTTTTTTGCTACTTTTTGCAACTTTCCAAGAAAAATATATTTGTTTATGTGCGCTTTTCATAACCTGAACTTATGATCGGTCAGCTACTCAAACGTTCTACAGGCCGAAATTCGGATATAGGACTCTACTCGTTATGAAACTGTCTTTTTCGCTCAAAAATAAAGATTGGAAAGTTTTTATGGTTACTAATGTTGAAATAATATGAACCACAAGAATTTCAGAACAAAGAATTTCAAATTTAAAATGTAAGAATGGAAGCAAATAAAAATTGAAATAAAATTCTTAAAAAAAAGTGTAACATAAAACCGCGAACATTTCATTTTCTATTCATTTTCAACTAAAATTATTGTTATTATCATTAATATTAAATTAAAATTATTATTAAAATTGCTGTTATTATTAAAATTAATATTATTATCATTATTATTAGTGCCGAATATAATCTGAGAGTATAATATAAGCTAAATATTTTCTTAGTTCTTCTTTTAATTTTTAATTAAAAAGAAATTAAATTTTTAAATTATTTTTAAGTTTTGTCAAGTTTTTTGTATTTTTAATGTTTTTGATTTTTTATTTTATTATTAAATATCTTCTTTTAAGTCATTTTCCACCTCAAGTTGTGTTAAATTCGACGTTAATAATAATAATATTTATTTTATAATAATTTTAATTTAAAATTAACGATAGTAACAATAACAATTTTGCGGATTCATATTATTTCAACATTAGTAACCATAAAAACTTCCAATCTTCACTTTAGAACAAAAAAGATGTGATTTCATAAGGATTAGAATCCTATGTCCGGGCTTTGTTATGTTTCGGCCCACTGTGCGTTGGCGGCAATGACGTACCGGTGCCACCACCAGCGGAGAAGAACGTCTGCCAACGACGGCAGTAGATTCGGCCCCACCCGCAGGAATCGATTGAGCGAGTCACCGCTGGGGAGGGCCGCCGAGCCGTTGAAGACGACCCGGAGTTTTGTTGAGGCGCTCGTCGGCTTCAGGACTCCATGGTGCGGTAAAAAGCACCCTTTCTGTCCCTCCGATAACGCCGTGACCTGCGTCATGTGCTCGAGCCGCTCGTACTCCCCCATGAATGCTCGGTACATCGTCGTGAGCTGCTCGTCTCGCACGAGTCGCCGCTCCACGCTCGAGAGGACTCGTACAGCTACGGTTCGAGTCGCGGTAAGATCTGGGAACGGCGACACAGTTGGGAGCCGCACGACGTAACGGCCGCTCTCAGTGCGAGCGTGCGTCCGCGCGAAAAAGACCTCACATTCCTGCTCCTCCGGCGTCATCACGCACTTAGCCTCTGTAACCTCTTCTTGCTCCCAAAACTGCCTGACGAGAGAGTCGAGCGGCTCCACGGAACATACGTGCAGCAACGCCGTGTGTGATGCGACGGTACCTGTGGCGCCCGACATGATCCAGCCTAACTTTGTTTCTTAGGCCACAGGTTGCAAGTCACCGTCCCGACGGATGTCCGGAACGAGGATCGTGGCGTGCACATCGGCCTCGAGGAGCAGGAAGCGATGGAGTCGGCCGAAGTGAATTCCGGGTCGGCCAGCGGAATGCCCCAAAGATGTGGCCACTCTTGCCCAGCACCGCTCGCGAGACCTGCATATACACTGAGCCGAGGAAGTGTAAGAAATCAGCTGATCGGCGCGGCGAGCGCCCGCGCGCAGGGTTGCCAGATTGGGCGATAAGTCGCCAATTGGGCTACTCGAGAGCCTAGCGCGGCGACAAAAAATATGATTTGGCGACATATCGCCGATTGGGCGATAAGCGATTTTTATTTGGGCGATTTTGGGCTATCGCTATAAAAAAAGAGGAAAAATTATGCGATTTGGATTATACGCAATACTTCTCAATGCCGTAGCTCAAATTTTAAATGTCGCATTATAAGTTCACTAGATTGCCGCTAGAAGCGCTGTAACGCAGTAGTGACATTCGAACGCACCCTAAGGGTGCGTTCCGTTTCACGCATATGCGCGCATTTATCTATAGTACACGTCACGTATACTATAGATCATGCGCGCATACGTGAAACGGAACGCTGCCTAAGTCAATCACATTTCTGTATGCTGCATGGACTTTTGTATACTTACCCGCGCGAAAATTTAGAATTAAATTTAATATATATAACACATGATAAGGTATTATTTGACAGGCAAACTGGCCACGTGAAGGCTTTTCAGCCAATCAATAAATGATCTGCGCGCCGAACATGGATTGTCAGCCTAACGCAGTCAAACAACGAATTAAAATCATCTTTCGATTTTAATCGTTTTGAATGTTTGGTAAATTGAATAAAGAATTTATTGCGAAAAATATTACCTCAGCCAGGATTCGAACCTGGAACTCCCCCATTCCGTGCGGGCGTCATACCAATTCGACCACCAAGGCATGTGATAATATTATCACATGCCTTGGTGGTCGAATTGGTATGACGCCCGCACGGAATGGGGGAGTTCCAGGTTCGAATCCTGGCTGAGGTAATATTTTTCGCAATAAATTCTTTATTCAATTTACCAAACATTCAAAACGATTAAAATCGAAAGATGATTTTAATTCGTTGTTTGACTGCGTTAGGCTGACAATCCATGTTCGGCGCGCAGATCATTTATTGATTGGCTGAAAAGCCTTCACGTGGCCAGTTTGCCTGTCAAATAATACCTTATCATGTGTTATCTTAATTACTGGCGAAGAAAAGACTATTTTCAAAGTTAATATATATAATATATTTTGAAAATGCCTAAGTGGGGAAAATACGAAGAAAGTTATAATGTAGAATGGGAAAAAGAAGACTGGGCCAAAGGTAAGTAGGTTATGTTATACGATTCAAAGATTCAATAATATACACACACACACATTAATAATTATATTTAAAGTAACTTTTGAATTGTGTCTCAAAAGTAATAGTCCTAATGGGAAGATTTTGTTTGTTATAAATAATTTATTGTTCTATTTTCTTGATTAAAATTATCCTATTTTCTTGACTAAAATTCTCACAGATTGGCTTACAAAAAGTTCGGAAGCAGATATAAATGATGGAAAGGGACAAGCATACTGCAAGTTGTGCAAAGTAAACCTTCGTGCTCATAAAACAGATTTAAACAAGCACAAAAGTACAAATATTCACATTGCCAGAGAAAAAGTTTTGCCTAAGAATTTGCGACAGCAGAAGCAGTCGACTTTGGGTAATTTCGGTAGGTAACATAATGCAATGATACAATAAATTAATTTACATTTTTATTACATCGTTATATAATAATGTCCTTAAATATAGGATTTTCTCAAACAAATGCGGACCAAAAAGTGATTGATATTAAGCTTGCAGTGCACATTGCTTGCCATTCTGCTGTGAAGAGTGTAGATCATTTAAGTTTGTTATTAAAATTGCTGGGTAAAGGAAGCAAACTTGAAAACCTGCAGCTCCATAGAACCAAGTGTGCCAAATTGATCGTGCATGTTGTTTCGCCAAGTTTATTAAAGACATTAGTAGAAGATGTTGGAAATTCACCATATTCTATCATTATTGACGAGTCTACTGATGTTTCGGTCCATAAGTATATGGCATTCTGCATTAAATATTTTAGTTATTCCTTGAAAGAGATTATAACCGATTTTCTGGGATTGGTAGAGGTACCTAGAACAAGTGCAGAAGATTTATACACAGCGTTTACCTCATTCCTCGATTGTATTAAACTTCCTATTGCACGACTTGTGGGAATCGGTACTGATGGAGCTTCCAACTTGTGTGGGGTAAATCACAGCTTATATACATTGCTGCGTGATAGACATGTACCACAATTAATTTTATTGAAGTGTATCTGTCATTCTCTTGATATATGTGCAAGTAAGGCATGTGATAAGCTTCCTTCTTCACTTGAATTTTTGATTCGAGAGTCGAGAAACTGGTTTTCGCACAGTGCTCTAAGGAAGCAGCAATACAAGGAACTGTACCAGACTTTGAACTGTGGAAAAGATCCACCCTGCCTCGTACAGCTAGCAAATACACGGTGGTTGTCGTGGTACGGCGCTGTAAAGACTACATTGGACCAATGGGATGCTTTGAAGTGTCACTTTGAAATGAGAGCGGGAGAGAAGTGCTACATGGCACGGACATTGGCAGCTATGTATAACGATCCCGTTCACAGATTGTATTTAGCTTTCTTGAGACCGATACTGCGTGATATGACCGTTATAAACACTATTTTTCAAGCATCTAATGGTGATATTACCAAAATTCATACCGATTTGCGCACCTTAATACTTTCAATAGCCTCAAGAATAGTGCGACCAGAGGCAATGAAAGAAAGTCGGCCTAGCATTCTCCGTAAGTCCGAACTGGAAATGCTTAATATCGCTTTATCACAAAAAGAAAAGCTTCTACATGCAGATAGGGTTTACTTAGGGGAAGCTTTTCAAACCCTCTCTACTGCTCTAGCTTTACCTCAAGATATTATATTGCCCGTAAAACAGAGATGCGCACAATTCCTGCAGGTTCTGGTTAAGGAATTGGTAAACAGACTTCCTAACAATGTAGAGACAGTAGAAAAACTACGATTTTTCTGTCCTGCTCTCGCTACATCTGCTAGGCCCAAATTTAGTGACCTGCCTCTTGAGTTTGCTGAGGAAATGGCAGAACGAGAACTGCTTGAAAATCAATGGATGTCTCTTGGAACATTAAAAATGCTCGATATTTGTCCCGAAAATAATGAGCCTGATGCTGTCACATTTGGTCTAAACTTTATTATTTTAAAAACGCTGGAGGGCTCTTTCCATTCAGAGAGTTGGCTGAGTTTGTCCTACGTCTTCTAGTCCTTCCACTGAGCAACGCTGTTGTAGAACGAGTGTTCAGCATAATGAATGCTGTAAAAACGAAGCCTCGAAACAAAATGAGTTTAAAGATGTTAGAAGCAATTCTACGTATACGCATTCATTTTACGCAAGTCCGTCGCATTTGTTGTCAAACTTTTGAACCAACAGAAGACATGATTTGCCGCTTCACATCTTCGATGTATACCTCTTTTAGTGAATCGCAGCATCTGTATCTCATGGCGATACAGATGAGAATGATGATCTAGAAATAACATTATTTACTTGTGATGAGACGAGTTGTTATGAGTAATTAGTACAAAGTACAAAAATTACATTTAATTATTAATTTTATTTAATTATTGATTATTAATTTTATTAATTTTATTAATTTTATTATTAATTTTATCATTTATTTTATTTTAAATTATATTTGTGTTACAATATATAATATATTATGCAATATTATGCAATATTATGCAATATTATATTTTTATTATATTATTTTTTATTATGCAATGTGCAATATATAATATATAATATATATTCTATTATAAATTACTTAAATAAAAAAATCAGTTAAAAGCTATATATTTTTATCTTGACAATTATTACTGTATTTTTATATCTTGACTCTTGTTATACTTGTCGGCTCAATAAGTAGACAATTGAAGTAATAATCGTTATAGTTTATTGATACTGTTAAAATATGTTCGTTAAAAGTTTAATAGCGTTTTTGATTATATGGGATTTGAACGATCCAGGATTGATTAATCACTATTTTACTATGAATGCAAGTCTTTCATTGGTGAAGAGGTTGCAATGACGTCATTAATCAACTCTGGATCGTTTAAGTCCCGTATCATCGAAAACACTATAAGATTCGGCGTAAAAAACAGAGAAAGAGCGAAAGACGCTGGCGACCTAGTGATATATCGGTGATATATTCGAAGTTTCTGTTGGTCAGTAATGTTGTATATAATACCTCTAAGCAACTATTACCATTATACGTTACATACATAATATTTTTTTCAAATTTCGCGCGGAAAATCGTATTTTGTATGATTGGGCGACTTTGGGCTACCATAGAGGTCTCTGACGGCGACTTGAGTGCTATAGAATCTGGCAACCCTGCCCGCGCGCGATACTCAAACCGCCGAAACGACACGCGAGCGACACGTGAGAGCGCGAGGCTCTACAAAGGTATCACGGTCTAGTTTATAAGTTGGTAGAAGGCCATTTGAAATTTGTGGTACCGTCGTCATTGATAAAAAATATAATTTGCGCATACCATGACGAAATGGCTCATAACGGACCAGAGAAAACGTATGAAGGCATCGCGCGAACCTATTGGTTCCCTTCCATGCGGAAAAAGATATACGATCATATACATAACTGTCTCACCTGCATTGTGGCCGACGCAGCGCCCAACCGTTTTGAAGGAGGCAATCCTCTGTCTCCGCTTCCAGAAACCCTCATTGATACTCTCCATGCCGACCATTTCGGGCCGTTGCAAGAAACGTCCGGTCACTGCAAACATATTCTGTTAATAGTAGACGCATTTACTAGATTTTCTTGGCTATTCGCAGTGAAATCAACTACCTCAAAAGAAACCATACGTTGTTTGGAAGAAATTTGTGATACATTCGGTAACCCAAAACATTTGGTAACAGATCGAGGTACTGCATTTACCTCACGAGAATTTGACAAGTTTATACAAAACCGAAACATTAAACATAGAAAGGTAGCAGTAGCAGCACCGTGGGCAAACGGAATTGCCGAACGAGTTAATCGGTTCTTAAGAGTTTATTGACGAAACTGCTAGAAGAGCCAACGGAGTGGAAGAAGCATCTCGGTACGATGCAGTATATAATAAATAACACGTACCATTCAGTTATCAAATCCACCCCGGCGAAGTTAATGTTCGGATTCGATCAAAGGAATCACGCTGACTGCGAGTTAGCTCGGTTCGTACAGAAACTGACAGGCATCGATTCCGATCTAGAAAGACAAAGAATAGAATTAAGAAACACCGCACAACATGCGACGGATATAATCCGCGAATATAACAGAGAATATAAAGATAGGAAATATAGAAAACTGACAATCTATAATGTAAGCGATTATATATTGATTAGAGATTCCCGTGCGAAACCAGGCGAGAATGTGAAATTAAAACCGAAATATAAAGGCCTGTATCAAGTTGCGAAAAGCCTCGGTAATAATCGATACGTCATTAAAGACATACCCGGATTTAATCTTACCTCAAAACCGATGGATATGATTCTATCGTCAGATCGCATCAAACCATGGATCAAGATTGACAAGCCACCAGATCCACATTCGAATAATCTGCAAGAATAAAGTTCTCTGTAAATATATTAAGAATTAGATTAGTTGTAAATACGTTCGATAAATAGGTTAAGTACAAAGAGTTAATGTATCGATACTAGCGTACGAAATAAGCGAGCGAAGGTGACAGATGCAATTAATGTATAAAACTTGTAAGTTATAACGTACCTGCATCACACCGATCCGAGAAGAGTGAGCGTCACTGAACTGACAACTTCGGGACGAAGTTGAGGATCAGCATGGCCGAGCTGTAAGAAATCAGCTGATCGGCGCGGCGAGCGCCCGCGCGCGATACTCAAACCGCCGAAACGACACGCGAGAACGCGAGGGTCTACAAAGGTATCACGCGTCAATACCATGCACAACCTTCGAGATCCTTCGATGTGAGGAATATATATACCGTGCTCGCATTCCAACAGCAGGACTCTCCTACGAGCAGCGGAACGGTACGGTCTACCAATCTGCGATAGTTTCTCAGTAACCAAGTCGGTACCGAGTTAAGTCAGTTATCAGTTATCTTGTAAACCAGTTAAACCAGTAATCAGTTATCTTGTAAACCTTTACTTGTGTTAAATACATTTTATTCAGTGTCACGTACAGTGATCAAGCCAGTGTATTATTCTGACAATCACCAGTTTTATATCCTGATCTCCGGCTTCCTAATTAACTCGGTTAGTTAACATACTGCATCGGCTATACCACGAGATAAGTAAAACGCCCTCACGGTCTCTCTCTACATAGGGACCAGTAACTAGACTCTTTCAGAAGCATGATCGCGGACACGGTGAGTACCTTGTCATCATTCACGCTTGCCACATCGAATCGCACTTGTCTACGTGCGATGCCGGTCTGCCGTCCCCCCCACGTCGAACACTGCCACCGAGACTCGCGATCGCGGAAGTCGCAGCCGTTGTACAAGGGTAATTATCGAGATCTCCGAGCCCTGATCAACGAGGATCCGGACGGAATGCAGATTGCCGAACAGGTCGCGCACTTGTATTCGAGCGGTAGCGAGGAGGACGGCAACTCTACCCTCCGGAGGGTGATACGCGAAGTGGGAAGTTATCGCGCCCGCCGCAACGCGATTTGAGTCTGTGACGGGTTCGCGAAACGCGTCATGCAACGCGGAGACGTTTGTCGCACACCTTCGATTGGCACTCACCTACATTGTGCTTCCCCAGGCAGTTGGTGCAGAGATGCTGTTCTTCCACGAAGCGCTTCCTCTCCATGGCAGTCCTCTGACGGAAGGTGTCGCAGGCCATAAGGAAGTGATCCTTGCGGCACAGGGAACACCGCTCCTTCTCCTTCCTGCTGGGCTCCTTCTTCTGCGTCAAATGAGTCTGGCGGCGACTCGCGAGGTTGGCTCAGTCCTTGGGGGCTGTACAGCCTCAAGCGTGTGCAGTCTGCGCTCGAGGAATTCATGCAATTCCTCGTACGTGGACGGCTTGCTTATGCCACCGATTGAACCTTCCTACTCCAGTCTGGAGCGAGGATCGAGCATCTCCACAGAGAGGAACACAAACAAGTCCTCACTACTGGTGATGGGTTGGCCGATGCTCTGCAGCGAGCCGACGGTGCTTGTCATAGCGTGAAAGAGCCGGCGGAGTTCGATGACTGACTCGCCTTTCATTTTCGGCAGCGCCGTGTAAGTTGCGTAGTATGAACGCACCAGGAGACGTGGGTTCTCATAGTAGCACAGCAGCGCTTCCCACGCTCGGGTGAAATTCCCGTCAGTCGTAGCGAGACTCCGAATCAAAGACTCTGCTTCTCCTTTTAGACTCACCTTGAGGTAGTGGAGTCTGGTGATGTCCGAGATAAAAGGATCGTCGACTATGAGGGACCGGAACAAGTCGCGGAAGGGCGGCCAATCCTCATACTTCCCGGAGAAGCTCGGCAGCTGAATCCTTGGTAAGGTCGTCCGCAGTGGTGGAACCGCCTCAGAAGATGAGAGCTTCGCATCTGTCTCCCGCATTGCCGCGGTCTGATATTCAAGGAACGCCGTTCGCTGCTCGAGGTAAACTTCCTCCGCAAGACCCATGAGGTCGTTCATTAGGTAGTCGTGCAGCTCGAGCTCCTTAGGGAATAAGCGCACCAAGGTTTCGAGACTCGAACTTCTTTCAACGCTTGTCGAGAACGTGAAGGGTGTTCTTCACCAAGGCTGCGGTGATTTTGGTGACACCTACCTTCTTCAAGTTCTCGACTGTGCGCCCCATACGACCGGAAAGGTCATTCTGTATTGAAACAAGCGCTTCCATTTCAGCTCACTAGACACTGCCGTCGGACGGAACTCTGGAAGTTGCCCGGCTGGAATCCGACTCGAAGGACTAAAAAATGTTCAGCGCGGAACGGAGTCGTGAGGCAGGAGAGAAAAACAAGCGTGCACACTAGGGTGCTTCTTATTTGATCAAAAAAAAATTTTTTTTTTTTGCATGGGACAGGTTATATCAAAAGATTCTTAGTGATGAAAAACCATCACGTGATTTTTTTCAGAATTTTTGAGTAGATTTTAGAGGTCGCTACCGACCTTAAAAAATGTGAACCTAAAAAAAGACAATTTTCTCTGTTTGATTATTTATTTGAATACATCTATAATAGAAACCAGTTTTAAACAATCTAATCTAGTAAATACCATTAAAGTAACGTCGATTTGTTGGTATTTGGGAATTTTTGTCTGTATTGTTTAACAACTAGCAGTAAAAATTGTTTTTGATCTTCATCCGCCGTATGCATTTTGTTGTATTCCTCCATCAGTGCAACACCACGCTCTGCTATATCATTTACAACTTTCATGGAATTAACAATTTGCTTGGTCTTATTGTAGCTTTCATCCTTATCCCACATTCTTTGGGATTACATTCTTTTTCAGAAAATTGGTTTCGAAGCCCATGATTTTGAAAAATCGTAGAGTATTTTTCGTTTTATACTTCTTAAATTTCCTTCTTGTCCCATTTTGCGTTGTGATTCTAAGAAGTTCATGACTTCTTTATTGCGGATCAACTTTAAAGCTTTGGCATGGCCAATATCAAAGAGATCGACTAGTTGTGACTGCCATTTTTTTTCTCTGTTTTGTAAATTTTCAGAGCGTTTCGCTTTATTTTCTTTATTTTTTTTCAATTTCTGCCACTCCTTGAAAATATTTTCAACCTTTGCTACAACATCCTTCTTCAATTTCGTCGGTATATTTGCATCTTTCCAAATTTCCAGAACACTAAGTGCTGTAGAATGCGCAGAAACTCTAATGGTTTGTTTCTTTATAACCTTGTTATAAAAGAAAAGGCCTAATACTTCTTTTTTGGACAGAAGTCGCGTAGTCTTAAGTCGTGATGCCATCTGACCAACTAACCATATTCGGGTTTTTCTGTTTGAAGATGCACTTACTCTGCAACTTGAACTCATAGCGAAATCTGGAGTTTGTAAGCTAATGTCAAGCTCTAAAGAGCACTGAACGCATTTACAAGTCGTTTCGACAAGAAGTTTGTATTAGAGCGCAGAAGCTTGATTTCTTAAATTTGAATCCGCGGTAGCGACCAGTAAAACTAAATGAAAATTGAAAATATTTCACTGGTATAAGTTTTTCATAAGTAAAGACAAAATGAAAGGTTGTCCCGTTAAAAATTCAAAAGTTGATTTTTAAGAAGCACCCTAATGCACACACACAAAAGAGAGACACTGACACGCAAGTTTTAACAGTTCAATAAAGTATATTTTTAAAGTCACTAATAAAAAGGTTTATGTACACATTCTAGTTTTAAGGCTTTCGTGGCCATTGATATCGTTAACCGAGAGGGTTTCCGGATGGATACCACGTGCGTGTTGGGCACTTTGCCGACGTTTCGCAAACATTGCAGCTTGCATCATCAGGGCTAGGAGTTCCGATTCTGAGCTCTCTTCGGTTGCGGTAGTCCTTATATACCCCCGTTGTTCCTGGTGGGGAGAGGGGGGGTTGATTTGGTCAGCCAATCAGAATGTTTTAATTGATCGGCCGGTCAATTAAAAAACCCGGGAGGACGGTATGCCAAATAGGATTTACTTGAAGACCTTTGTCACGGTTGAGGTTGTCAGGATGTTTCAAAATTTCCAGACCTTCACGATATTTTCTGGCGAAATAGCTTTGTGAAGGGATCAGTATGGTAGACTTATCGTACTGCACGGAATGTCCAGTCTCCATCCAGTGTTCAGCTAAAGCCGATTAAGAAAAATGACTGTATTTGGCACACCGCTGGTGTTCCTTGATCCGTGTACTGATCTTCCGGTTCCTCCTATGTACACTTTTCCGCAGGCGCAAGGTATTTTGTAGACACCTGGTGTTTCCAGGCGTGGTCTTTGATCCTTGGGATTTGGGAGTAACTGAGAAACCTTCTTTTGGGGCTTGAAGATCACTCTAATGTTATGTTTACTCAAAATTCTGCCTATGTGCTCCGTCGTACCTTGAAGATACGGAAGGACAGCCGCCTTTTTCTTTTCTCTCTCTTCATCTAGTGTTTCGGTGTTGTTGAGACTAGAGATTTTGTTCTTCAATCTCTTGGTTGTCTGATTGATACTTTTGCTGTTGTACCCATTCTTAGTCAAGGCCTGATTAAGATGTTTTAATTCTTCATCCAGGGAAGCTGGTTCAGAGATTGTGAGAGCTCTGTATATCAACGAACTGATAACTGAATTCTTTTGCGAAGGATGGTGATGAAAGGTTGCGTGAAGATACCGGTCAGTGTGGGTTGGTTTTCGATAAACCTGATGGCTTAAGGTGCCATCTCCGTTTCTTCGAACCAACACATCTAGAAAGGGGATTTGGTTCTTTTGTTCTACCTCCATTGTGAACTTAATGTTCGGGTGTTGGGAGTTGAGAAAGGCGAGAAAGAGTGGGAGGGTTTTTCTGCCGTGGTTCCATATAACAAATGTGTCATCCACATATCGGAACCACGTAAAGGGTTCAAGGGGTGCGTTCTTCAGGATTTTGTTTTCGAAATGTTCCATGAAGATGTGCGCAATGATAGAGGAAATAGGGGATCCCATTGCTGCTCAGAAGTTTGTTCAAAGAACTCTCCTTGAAACTGGAAGTAGGTCAAGGTTAGGCAATGTTCTATTAATGGAAAGAGGTTGGCAGGGAGTCTATCGGACTTTTTAATAATGTCTAATGTATCCTGGACTGGGACATTTATGAACAATAAAACTACATCAAAACTTACCAGGATGTCATTGAGTTTTGTTTTAATTTTTGCAATTTTGCTCACAAAATCGATAGAGTTCTTGATGTGAGAATCATTGAGACCAGTGAGTTCTTGGAGAGGTTTGGTGAGGTAGCGAGCTAATTGGTAAGTGGGTCCACCGATATTGCTGACAATGGGACGTAGGGGCACTTATTCTTTATGAGTCTTAGGAAGACCGTAGAGTCTGGGAGCCGAGGATTCCCGGGGGATTAGGTATTTAATAGTTTCAGGAAGGAGACCTGCATTCTTGAGGAGAGAGGATGTTTTTTTCTCTATGGTGGAGGTCGGGTTGCGTTTAAGTTTTTTATAAACGTTGCAATCCGAGAGCATAGCATTGACCTTATTACAGTAGTCTTCCTTGTCCATTACCACTGTGGCATTTCCTTTATCCGCCGGCAGAATTAGAATGTTATTATTCTGTCTCAAATTTCGGAGTGCCAAGCGTTCTTCTCTGCTGATGTTTTGGCTGGGAAGTTTTGCCTTGCGGAGGATGTTGACTGACCGTTGTCTAATGTCGTTGCTTGCTTCGGGTGGGAGGTGGAAGATAGCCGTTTCAATTTGGCTGATAATTTCTTCCGTAGGAATGCTAGAGGGAGTGACCGCGAAATTGTGTTGTTTTGAAAGTACAGAAACTTCGGATAGGGACAGGACTTGACTGCTAAGGTTCTTGACTGTATGTGTTGAAGACGGGGTTTCAACCTGTGCACAGTGGGATAGATTGCCGGAAAAGTGGCCAAAATTCAAAAAGTTTGATTATATTTTCCAAAAGCTATATTTCCAAGTTTTTTTGTGTCGTTGAACCCAAATCCAAAGTCAGAATTACAAAATTCAAAATGGCAGATCCAATATGGCGGACAAAAATTCAAAAAGCAGTATTTTAATATTGACATGTATTTTTATGTTTTTGGGCTCACTGAACATGAATCCGAGCTCAGAATGGCAATATGGCAGACAAAAAAAAAACGGGAATGTTAATTTGACCTGATATTGACTCTTATTTGAGATTTATGACGATTTAACGTGATTGACGGTTATGTACATTTTATGTTCATGAGCCTATACACCTGTAGTTAGCCTATGGATTAATTCATAGTTTCCAGAGTCCACCACGTGGAGGTTACAGTGCGATTTTAGACTCCTATGGGATGTTTTTTTTAATGTGAGTCCCCTTGTCTCTCACAGATTGGGGTGCTTTTTCAATGTGAGTCCCCTTGCCTCTCACAGATCGGGGTGCTTTTTCAATGTGAGTCCCCTTGCCTCTCACAGATCGGAGTGCTTTTTCAATGTGAGTCCCCTTGCCTCTCACAAATCGGGATAATATATCACTCTGAGCTATCATTTTTTGTATGTAATGGCTGTCTGAGTAATGCAAAATTTCGTTTATTCTACAACAACTGCTGCTTCTTCGTCAGAGAGCTCTACTTCATCTAAAATTTCAAATATTTCATTTAGTCCAGTTACATTTTCAATTTCTTCATTATCCGATTCATCGTCAGACATGCGTATTGTGTTTACATCAGGGCAGACCAACAAATTTCGTACTTCGTCAGGGAGTGGTAGTTTCTTTCCTGTTCCGCTTTTTTGAAGTCGTGATTTTAGACTTAAGCTTGATATTACAATGTCAGATGTATCCATCGCTCGATTAAACGTGTCTTGTAAGGTTGCGGTACGATTCTGCTTTCGACTGTGATCAAGTCTGTACGATTTGTAATGTTTGTTTCTTGCTTCCGATGCTTCTTCCCCAAGCATTCCAACAGGCAGTATGCTGTATTTAATAATTTCAGCACCATGTTGTAGTACTTTATGTACACTTGATGGCATAGGATACCAGGGATAGTGTTTGATGTACAGTGTGTACGTGGAAGTGCACAGTTGTTTAAATTTAGTTGCATCTATCGGTAGATGGCAAGATAAGGCAATAAGGATCATTTTAAAATTAATAAGCAACTGATGATCAAACCACACTTTGCAAAAACTGCAGGGTCCGCGAAAGCTCTACGAGCCATGTTACCATCATTAGTGGTTCCACTTCCTCCTGCTTTTGGCCTGTTCACTTTCAAGCCCAATTGAGTCCAAAGAGACGTTTGGATTTGACTTTTTCGTTGCGCAAATTTCTGCTTGGCTTCGTCCCTTCTAATTTGCCATTTTTTGATATCAAGCCTATATGAGATATGTAAGCAACATTCAAAAAATCTAATCCAAGTGTGCAGTGGACTAATTCCATATTGCAGTGATTTTGGGTCAGGCATGAACAATCCTCTTTCTTTATTCGAATAGTATTTAAAACTTTGCCATCTATCAGTGTCAGATGCAAAGAAAAATTTGTACGCACAGTGCATTGCTCTAACTCGACCTCACAAATTTGTAGTTCATCTATCTGTTTCTCAATTGCAATTTTTTGATGAAGAATTACGTCAGCTGATTCCCCGAGTGGAAATTGAAACTCGTCAGTACCCAGCCATTAGCTAGCCAATTTGTGTTTTATCTAGGCCTTAGCCAGTAGTTTTATCTAGCCCTTAGCGAGTAATGTAACGCTCAAAAATCCAGCTACTGGACAAACATTATTGTCTTGTGGCGAGCTTAGAAAAGCTATCTAGCTACTAGGTAGCGTGGGCTAGATAAAAAGTATACAAAAAAAAATTGTATTGACTTTTTTTAATTATTGAATTTTTTTTTACAAGACATTTGTGATTCCTGAGAATTTTACTATTTAACACGCACATGGATAATTACATTAAATTATAACAACTACTTACAATTTCTATCGATGGCCGTCGGGATTCGAACCTGGTACCCTTGTTGAGCTGGATTACAAGTCATTCACTCTAGTCACTACGCTATTAGATCTTCATAACATATATGTTTTAAATTTTCCTTTTATGGTACAAAAATTTTGTTAATTATTAGACAACTTCATTTAATATTTAATTTCCAATGTTCAATATTGCTTATATAAATATGAATGTGTTAAATGATAAAAATTTTAATTCTATTTAATTTTCGTTAATTCTAAAAGAGTAAGTTAGTAAAAGTAGTAAATGTTTAAAAATTACCAAGAAATTTTTCTTTTTTAAGATTATATATATATATACAGGTATACATATATATTATATAATATAATATAAAAATTTTAGCTACTAAATACTAATATATATTAGCTGTTTAGTAATTATCTCTAGCCACAGTAAACATTATAGTTATTATATTTTTATTTATATATATATAAATTTATTTAAAATTTATTTTTTAAATAAATTTATTTTTAAAATTTTTTATATTATATTATATTATATATATATATATATATATATATAAATTTTAAATAAATTTATATATATAAAAATAAAATTATAATAACTATAATGTTTACTGTGGCTAGAGATAATTACTAAACAACTAATATATATTAGTATCTAGTAGCTAAATAGCTTTTCTAAGCTCGCCACAAGATAATAATGTTTGTCCAGTAGCTAGGACTTTTAAGCATTACATTACTCGCTAAGGGCTAGATAAAACACAAATTGGCTAATTAATGGCTGGGTAGTGACGAGTTTAAATTTCCACTCGGTGGCGCTGGAAACCTTTAAAAAATTAGTTAGCTATTAGCTAGCTACTGGAAAATTAGCTAGCTAATAGCTAGCTACTGGAAAATTAGCTAGCTATTAGCTAGCTATAGCTAGCTAGTTAGTACACTAGCTATTTCTTTAATGGCTGTCTAGTAGCTAGCTAATTTTTTAAAGGTTCCCAGTGCCATCTATTCCAACATTTACAGTACAGGGGCTAGAAAAGTACTGGATAGCCAAGAAGTAACATAAATTATAGTTCATACTGAGCTAGTCAATGGCTAGATATCATATCTAGCCTGCATGATCTAGCCACTAGCTGCAAAGTAACTTTTGCTAGACAAATTTCCACTCGGGTCCTTAGTATATTCCAGCTTAATTGGGCGACAAAATCTCGCAGACTGAGAAGTTTGGTTGTTCCACAATAGTGTATTATTTGCCATTAAAAGCCTTAATGGTATGAGTGTGGTAGCGAACAAATTTTCATCGTTCACTTCTGCTTTATTTGTTGTATACTGCTGTTTGTAGGATGAGTGACCAGAACTGCCATCAAAGCCCCAGGAACAAATTAATACGGTCTCAAGTACTGTATTATTACTTCTCTTTATAGCATTAAGTATGACATCTTTTTGGTATTCAATAATCCTTTGCGTAGTATGATTGAGCAATGCTTGAAGAGAAACCTCGGCTATAGTATCACTAAATTTCATTTCTTCTTTTGAGGGTCTACATTTTGCCTTAGCAGCTCTGACATGCTCATACGCTGGAAAGACATCGGCTTCTCTTGCCTTCATTTCATAACGTATACTTAAGTAATCATCTTTTGACATATTGCGATCTAATAAGTAGCATAAAGCTTCGTCTGGGGTCATTTTGATACGAGGTTCATTTATTAGTTTTCTAATTTTTGCTGCACTCTCGGAGCTTTGTGAAATCTCCCGTAGAAGTGCAGTCAAATCTTTTTCACCTGAAACGCGTGCTGCATAACGGCAAGCCCTTAATAATTTTTGAGGATCATTTTTACATTGAGCACTAACGACAGCTGCCTCTCGCTTTTGTGAACGCTCAGACATATCTTGAAATGAGAGACTAGGACGACCAGGACTCAAATTGTTTACAAATTTCTGTTCAAGTGCCTTGGAAATTGAGCTGTGTATTTTGAATTCAGAGTTCAACCATTCTGCATTTTTCAATTCATACCGGCATTTCATTCTTTTTGAAGCTTTATATTTTTCAGTGGCTTTCACTCGAAGGCTTGCGATATCGCGTTTCAAACGAATCAGGCATTCATCATCTATATCACCAGCAGCGCTAGCGCAGATATTAAACTTTTTTATAATGTAATTTATTGCCAAATTCGTATCTTTACTTTTATTCATTGCATCAAGAATCTCTCGTTTAGTAAACGTTAATGGTAACATTTTGCTTTGTAAATAACACAAAGTTTTGTTTATAAGAAACACAAAAAATTTATCGTTATTCTAATTGTAGCTCAGTCTTAGAAATTAAGTCATAAAAATAAATATTCGCTTAAAAAATAGTGACAACCAATAACTCTAAGCTCCGACTCTTTCAAAGGCCACGCCTTTTAGCTACTTCAGTCGCCGTTTTATATAGCGAGAATACGCATCGTGTTTTGGGATTACAGTTTCGTATAGTAGGCACGCTCGCCTGCGCCTGAGATGAAACGTCGCGCGCCTTGTTTATAAGCATCCGGCGATTCGTTGCTAAGATATGAGCACGAGCAGCAAGAGGAAGACGGTAGGCATCGGCAACGAAATCGGGCCAAAATGTGCAACTAAATCCCAGTTCTGAACTCAGCAACTCAATTTTTATAATTGCAATAAGTACTATAGTTACATAAAATCAATCTTTATAAAATAGCATTTTTAATTAACCTCGGCAGAAAAAATACTTCATTGTATTTATTCGGTATTTTAATTAAAAATTTAAACTTTTCGTTAACAAATTTCAATATGTACATACACATGAAAATGCTGTACAACAAGGAATACAAATAAAATATAATAAAAAGAAACAGAAATTTATTTTTAATTTATAAATTATATACTACGAATTTATCATAATAGTCTGTGATGAATAAATGCATTTACAATTTTATTTCATTTTTTATTAATTAATTTCAATTTTTTATTTTTATTTTTTCATCAACCCATAAATATAACTTTTGGTGATAATACATATAATCTAATTTTTTATTTTGGCCATTTTTTCGGCGATCTATCCTACTAGAATCCATAGAATTGTAGAGAGCGACAATCGCGCAGAATCGCATTTGTCAGCCAATTTCGTTGAAAACAATTAATTTGGGCAAAATTGGGCACATTGGTCTTGAAGTATATAGTTGTCACAGTAAAATGGCGGGCAAATTTTTTCATTAGGCCATGGAGCCTCGTGGAGCCTGACATCGAAAGTTTGTACAAGACAAGAAAATATGTGAAAGTGGACGTAAAATGCTTTACTGCATGCAAATCATATTGCAACAGGGGCACTACTAGATTTATACTTTGTAAATTTACATATTTATAATGATGTCCAATAATAATAGAAACAATTATTAACTTATAAATTACGGTAAACACACGAAACATATTTACATTAAGCACACAAAAAATTACGTTTTTGTCATGTTAACATCCCTGTAAAAAGAGTTTTAGCGGAACAAAATGTTCAAAAATTTAGTTATGACTACTTCAACTTATGTTATACACGATAGCAACTTATTTTATTTCAAATTAAAATGTTCCTTTTTGGCCACTTTTTCGGCAATCTATCCCACTGTGCTGTGGAATGATTTTATTATATTTTTTTTCTGTTTTTGTTTTCTCGCCTCAGCAGAGTGGACAGCTTGTTCGTGTGTAATACGATCAAGTGTTTGCCACAGTTCCGGCTTCAGAGAGTCAGAAAGAGAAAGGTGTAACCCAAAAAGTTTTTGGGAGTTTCTCGGCTATGCTTTTCTTGGTTGCCGAGATTCTTTCCTTGACTAACCGTAAAGATGCTTATCGTAGGATGACTTTTGCCTAGCTGGAGGTTGGCAAAGGGTTTTTTAATTGAAAGCATTTAGGTACCACCTGATGGTCACGGCACCGTTTTAAAAATGCTAAGAAGCACAGTTGGACGTGCAAGGACTTCCTGAGCTTGGTAAATAAATTTACCGACCCTAGGATAGCCTCTCCGTGAAGGCGTTTTATTCTAGTTTTAAGGCTTTCGTGGCCATTGATATCGTTAACCGGCCGGTCAATTAAAAAAATTTTGGAACATCCTGACAACCTCAACCGTGACAAAGGTCTTCAAGTAAATCCTATTTGGCATACCGTCCTCCCGGGTTTTTTAATTGACCGGCCGATCAATTAAAACATTCTGATTGGCTGACCAAATCAACCCCCCCCCTCTCCCCGCCAGAAACAATGGGGTATATAAGGACTACCGCAACCGAAAAGAGCTCAGAATCGGAGCTCCTAGCCCTGATGATGCAAGCTGTAATGTTTGCGAAACGTCGGCAAAGTGCCCAACACGCACGTGGCATCCATCCGAAAACGGTTAAAGTACACAGTTTTTTGATATTTACAAAGTTTTTCAGTGCGCGATACGGGACACGGCGCGGACAATGCGAGTCCGCTGTGAGACGCGCGTGAAAAGCCCGAAAAGTTGAGCGGCGATTGCACACCGCACCGACTCTTTCGTGGAGCAAGCGACTCCAATATAGCGCGTGCGATAATATCTGAGCAAGTGATTCAGATATTCATGAACACCGTTCGCGAGAATACCAAGCGACTATTCTATCCTGCGTGCGAATTATTAACGAAATTGAAATGCGGGTCGTACTTCGAATCGCTCTCCGTAGACTGGCGACCATCCCCACTCGGCATCCGCTTTTATACTGCACCTTTCTGGAATATTCTTCTCGGTCGTCATTTGGGAGGAAATGATGCCATAAAAGGAACATCCCAGAAAGGTCCGGAAAATGTTAAAAACAATTAGAGGACGGCCGCAAGGTTCAATATGTTTTTATTCTGAGCGCCGCTGTTTTACACTAATCATGCTCAGCGCGAGCGCGGCGCTGCCGATGTACAGTATGTATGAAAGGATATAAGTCCCACGCGCAACGTGTGTGGAAAGCAGCGACAGCAATATGTGATAAGTGTCACACATTACTGTCGCTACTCTCCACCCGCAATATCGCTGCATTACACCACCCATGTTGCACAGGCCATGCAACATAGGTGATGCACTACATGAGCAAGGCTCTGGCGGAGCCCCTGGTCCGTTTGCGAACAGTAAGAGAAGATCGGGTGAACCTGTGGCTCAACAATCTGTATTCGGTTGGATATTATACGGCCCTTTAGCGACCGTTAGATCTGACATATCTCCGGTCTTACGTCATTGCAACTTCAAACGCTAACTTATTGCAATCACTGCAAAAATTTTGGGAACTCGAAGAAATTACGGAACCCGCCTTTAATGCCAGAGGAACAAAAATGTGAAAACCACTTTAAAGATACGGTTAAACGTAACGCCGACGGGCGATATATAGTGAGGCCGTTCAATGTTGAGCCTCCAAACATCGGTAACTTGTAATTGCGCAGTCTTGTTATAATAAATTACATAAACAATTGTTACGAGATAGCTCTCTAACAGAAAGTTATAATAATTTCCTGTCGGATTATCTTATCCGTTACAGCATATGGGTCCTGATACTTCGGTGATATCTGAGGTTGAGCCTAGGTGTTTTCTTCCGCATCATCCGGTTTTTAAAGATTCCACTACCACAAAGATATAAAATGTTTTTAATGCGTCGTGCATCACGTCCAACAGAAAGTCATTAAATGACAATTTATTGATTGGGCCTAAG
This sequence comes from Crematogaster levior, assembly GCA_901521435.1. Classification (NCBI taxonomy): domain Eukaryota; kingdom Metazoa; phylum Arthropoda; class Insecta; order Hymenoptera; family Formicidae; genus Crematogaster; species Crematogaster levior. The sequence continues at coordinate 33,725 of CABEGB010000848.1, read as the reverse complement.
CTGCATCAGGACTTAGCCTCCATCATTTTACGTTGGCGGATGCATAAATTTGTTTGTACTGCGGACATCGAAAAAATGTTTCGACAGATTTTAGTAGACGAAAGGGATACGAGTTATCAGTGTATCCTTTGGCAGGCTCCGGGTGAGACTCAACCACACCTCTTTCGCCTCCATAGTGACGTATGGAACGGCGTCTACCCCGTTCTTAGCATTGCGTGTATTACATCAACTAGCAGCCGACAAGAAGTATCTGTATCCTCGCGGTGCTTTAACATTATTAAATAATATATACGTTGATGACGTTTTGTTCGGGGCAAATTCAGTATCTCAATGTTGTGTAATTCGCGATGAGTTAAATTTATTACTTAAAGGCTGCTTTCGGTTGCGCAAATGGGCGTCTAATTCTCGCGACTTGCTGGCCGATTTGCCTCCGTCCGACATCGAGGCTTCTCCGGAGAAAACGTTGAAGCAAGACGATGGCGTAAAAATATTAGGTATTAAGTGGCTGCCGACTACCGACTCGTTTCATTATAAAATAAAGGTTGAAACCTCTTCCTGCATAACTAAGCGGCAGGCATTATTATTTATCTTTAAATTATTTGATCCACTTGGTTGGATATCGCCAATAATAATTACGGCAAAGATATTTCTTCAACAGCTTTGGTGAGAAAAAACAGACTGGGACGATGATCTTCCAGATACACTGAAACAACAGTGGAGCTCATACTCTTCCCAATTACAAGCGATAGATACTATCAAAGTGAACCGATGGGTGTTTGTTACTCAGGAGTGTCATTCCTATCAATTGCATGGGTTTGCCGATGCATCTAGCTATGCTTATGCTGCCGTAATTTATTTGCGCGTTGAAACTCCTCTCGGAATAAAAGTATCTCTTATCGTCTCAAAAACCAAGATAGCTCCCGTTAAAACACTTTCTATCCCGCGATTAGAGTTGTGTGCTGCGGAATTATTATCAATGTTGAGCAATTTTGTGATTTCGAGTTTCCAATTGCAGGAGATTCCTTTAATCTGTTGGTTGAATTCTTCGGTTACATTGCATTGGTTAAACCAACATCCTTCACGTTGGAAGGTTTTTGTTGCTAATAGAGTGGCCAAAATTTGCACACGTATACCGCATTGGCACTATGTGCCCACATCCCAAAATCCTGCTGATATTGCTTCACGCGGTATGGATGCTTGTTCGTTACAACAGAGCTCACTTTGGTGGAATGGTCCCCATTGGCTGTCGTAAACGGAAGACACGTGGCTCATTAATTTCATAGTTTTGTTGCCGTTAAAAGATCTGGAAGAGAAGACGTATATTAACATTGCCACGACACAGGAGTCGCCTGAACCTGGAGCTTAATATCGCACTTTTCTTCCTGGCCGCGGCTGTTACGAGTTACCGCGCTAATCTTTCGGTTTGTCTCTCGTCTTCGACGAATAGAACAAGCAACTTTACCTCCGGTTCCCTCGGGACATGAGGTTCGCGAAGCTCGTTTATTTTTAATACGATATATCCAAGGCCGCTGTTTCGATTCTGAGATTGCCTTCTAATAAAAGACAGTCCTTTAAAGAGTTCGAGTAAAGTCTATAAATTAAATCCGTTCTTAGATGACGGAATTTTACGCGTAGGAGGTCGACTGCAACAAAGTCCACTCTCGTTTTCCGTTAAACACCCTATTCTGCTTGCCGATCATATTGTTCACTCAATTGATTATTAGCCAGGCTCATCTTAGGGCGTTACATGGAGGTCCTCATCTTACGTATTTTACGTAAGACTTATTGGATTTTAGGTGCGAGAAATCTTGTTTGCAAATTATATGCGAAATGCGTTGTTTGCATTCGACAGCGAGCTGCTCTTCTGCAACAACAAATGGGCAATTTGCCTTGTTATCATACCAATCCTACTCGTCCCTTTCAACAAGTGGAAGTATATTATGCAGGACCTATCTTGATACGTTCTCTGTCAGGTAGAGGATGTCAGAGCCATAAGGCATATAGCTCTTTTCATATGCCTAGTCACTAGAGCTATCATTTAGAGCTGGTTACCGATTACTTGTCAGGAGCCTTCTTGGCTACGTTTCAGAGATTCTGTTCTCGGCGTGGTATCCCAACAACGGTGTATAGTGATAACGAAACCATTTTTCAAGACGCTGATAAAAAATTACGAGCTTTTGCTCAAATCCGTCAAGATGCGGAAGTCGCTTCTCGATGGGCTGCCGATGAAATTACGTGGAAGTTTATTCCACCTTCCGCTGTCCCACCTTCCACCAGTCGCAAACTGGCCGGCACCGACCACCATCCGAAGAGTCCGACAATTCTTGGGCATGGCGTCATGGTATCGGCGTTTCGTACCGAACTTCTCCACGGTCGCCGCACCACTAACCCGGCTGACGCGCAAGAACGCCAAGTGAACCTGGGGCACGGACGAGGAACGGGCGTTCCAACAACTTAAAAGGGCATTAACAACCGCACCGGTGCTGGCCTGTCCCGACTTCAATCGGCGGTTCGTCTTCCAGACCGACGCCAGCCTCCACGGTCTAGGAGCAGTCCTGACTCAGCACCAGGACGACGGAGAACGCGTAATTGCATACGCCAGCCAGACACTAAACGGGGCAGAGAAAAATTACAGTGCAACCGAGCTGGAGTGCCTGGCGATAGTGTGGGGCATCTGCAAGATGCGGGGGTATCTAGAGGGGTACCCGTTCACGGTGGTAATGGACCACCAGTCATTACGTTGGCTCCAGAAACTCGAGGAACCCACCGGACGACTGGGCCGTTGGCTGTTCGAACTGCAACAGCACGAGTTCGACGTCCGCTACCGCAAAGGGAACGCCAACAAGGTCGCAGACGCGCTATCCCGCCAGCCGGAGGTGTGTGCCACACAGCCAGGAGGATTAGAGGGCGACCAGGACATCCCGACTTACCGCACGGCCAGGGCACTACCACAATGCGGATGGTACCGGCGCGTCCTGACGGGCCTCTGAAAACACGCTGAAGACTTCCCGGATTACCGCCTCCGGAACGGCCGCTTCTTTCGCCACATCCTTCACACCATCGACTTCCGGGAAGCTGACCCGACCGAGCAATGGAAACTGTGCGTCCCCAGGGAGGACCGAACTCAAGTATTGGCACGGCACCATGCGGACCCCGCTGCCGGACATTTGGGCACCGCAAAGACCATCGCACGGATGGCCCGCCTATTTTACTGGCCCGGGATGTTCCAGGACATCACCCGATATGTCCAGAGTTGTCAGAGTTGTTTGGCCCACAAAGTACCACCCGACCCGCGGGAACGCTTCATACCGCCCCGGTCAGCCACCCGTGGCAGCAAGTCACACTCAACCTGATAGGGTCGCTGCCCCGGTCCACGCAAAGACATGCGTGGTTACTCGTGATGCAGGACCGGTTCACGAAGTGGGTGGAGCTGAAGCCTCTCCGGCGAGCCACCGCTCCGGCCGTCACTAAGGCAATCCTGGACCATTTTTTTTTGTTGTCGAGGAGGAAACCTTTTATAGGTACCCCAGAGACCCTGGGGGGTCCCTGGGGTTATGTGGGACTCTCCCAGAGGGAAAACAAGTCCCCCTGGGCCTACCCACTAAAACCTCCCCGGGGTGCCATTCCTTAGCCCATAGAGAGGGGTGGGTGGGCATCACCAGTGGTATTCATCCACCCACCCCTTGGGCTGGTCGTCTGGGACGACCTCTTCTTGGGGGGAGAGGAAGACAGAACTTCCCCTCCCCCATTGTCTGTCCTAACGGGGAAGGCCCGACACCCCGAGACCTTCCCCCGCCCCTCCCGGATGCTGTTGGGGGGGCCGTGGTGCCCCAGAGGCTCCAGCCTCTGGGACGACCACCCCACCGGGAGGGAGAGAGTAATGGTTCTCCCTCCCGGTTAACTTTACCTGATGGGGGGAGGGATTTAAAGAGATCCCTCCCCCCAGGAGGGAACTCCCTGTTTTTGCTTAGAGCACTCGAGCATGAGTGCCCCCCGGGAGTTCCCCCCAACCTCTCATCTCCGCACGCCTGACGAATCAGGCGTGCGGGCTAAGAAAAGGGGGGTGAGGAGGCCCCCTCGGTATGCCAGGCAACCAACCAGTGGTTGACCGGCGTGAGGGGGACCTCCTCTCTGCTAAAGAGGTGCACCGAAGTGCAACTACCCTGAGAGGTGTTGGCGGGGTCCCCCAGCTACGCTAGGGGGACCCCGTCGCTATCAAGGGCGCAGGTGCGCCATTCGACGATGGGGGATCCGCCTGACCCTCCTTAAAGTAGGAGGGGGCGGATCCCCGTTGTCATCGTCGTCGCCCTCGGAGGGGGAGGATGGAGGCACTACCTCCACCTCCCCTCTCCTAATGCGTTCAGCTATCTCCTTCTGCGACATAACTTTGCCGCAGAAGGAGATGAACGCTGCCCATTTATCCTCTCCCTCCAGGATCTTGGGAATAATTCCCTGGAGGGAGAGGTCTGCGGTGCCGATCACATCGGTCAGGGCCCGGCGCTCTGTATCCCAGGCGGGACAGTCCTTCAGTGTATGAAGCGCCGAGTCCCTGCCGGCCGCGCAGTGATGGCACCGCGTCGTGCGCTCTTTCCCGATGCGACGCAGGTAGGACCCGAAACATCCGTGGTCCGTTAACACCTGCGTCGCATGGAACGTCAGTCCGCGTCCGCGCCTATCTACCCACTCGGATAGATAGGGCCGGATGGCGTCGATGGTCCACTTGCCCGCCGAGGCGCTCCACAGGGAGGCTTCCCAAGCCTCCACAGCGCCTTGGCGGGCTCTCTTCCGTATCCTGGCCACGGTCCCTGGAGCTAAACGGGCCCGCCCCACACCGCCCGGCTTCCTCGTGCGCCGATATACCTCGGCGCACGCGTTGGCCGAAAAAACGATGGGGACGAGACCCACCAGGACCGTGGCTGCCGCGTGCGACGTGGTGCAATAGGCCCGAGCCGCGCGAATAGCCAGCCGCCGCTGCACTCGCTGTAGGGCAGCTTTAATCTTGCGGCTGGCTGCCGCGGCCTCGGACCAGACCGGTGCTCCATACAGGAGCACCGATTGCACCACGTTGGCGTACAAGCGGCGCACGCGGCCACCCGGACCACCGACGTTTGACAGGAGGCGGCCTAAACTCACCGCCATCCTGTCTGCTTTGGGGGTTACTCTGTCAAAGTGCTTGACGAACCCCCAAAGCCCATCCAAGGTGAGGCCTAAGTAATTAATGGTAGGCCCCACCTGGACGCGGACCTCCCCCACCCAAAGCTGGAGGGGGGAGGCCGCCCCATCTCCTTGCTGTAAAAGAAGACCGCCTCGGTCTTCGCAGGGGCAACCTCCAGTCCCATACGGTGAATTGAGCGCACGACGGCGCGGACGGCAGTGTTAGCGCCGTCACGCGCCTCTTTCCATGTACTCCCCCGGGACAATACTAATGTGTCGTCTGCATAACATAGCAGACGACTGCCCCAGGGGAGCGCCGTGCGGAGCACCCTGTCGTAGGCGAGGTTCCAAAGCAGGGGCCCCAACACAGACCCCTGCGGAACCCCGCAATAGGCCGGCCTACAGGTTGCGAGCTCCAGTTTGTTGGTAAACTGGAGCTCCCTGTCGCGGAAATAATCCTGGACAATGTCCACCAGATATTGGGGGAAGCCATGATACTCCATGGCTTCCCCGATAACCTCCCAGGGGAGGGAATTAAAGGCGTTGACGATGTCAAGCGACACCGCCAACGCCACGTCTCCCTCCCCGGTAATTTGGTCCGAGAGGGCCTTGAGTGACATTATTGCGTCAGTCGTTGACAGGCCCTCTCGGAAACCAAATTGGTCCCGACTAAGGTCGGGACCATTCCGCGACAGGTGCTCGACGAGTCGGCCGACAATAATTCGTTCGAAGAATTTGCCGAGCTCGTCGAGCAAGCAAATCGGCCTGTAGGCCGAGGGTGCATCCGCCGGCTTTCCCTCCTTGTGGAGGAGCACAAGCCTCGCTTGTTTCCACAAGGAGGGAAAGGTGCCCGTCCTGAGGCAGGTGTTAAAGAGACGCCTCAGGCGGGCACCCACTTCACCAAGGACCAGGGCCCAGACTCGGCCAGGGACCCCGTCCGGGCCGGGGGCCTTGCCTTTGGCCCCCAATTTCCTCGCGGCCCGGACAAACTCTTGATCGGTGACCCCGAGTTCTGGAGACCATGGGGGAGGCGGGCCCTTTGGAGGGAGATTAACTTCCCTCCAGGGAAACAGGGCCTCCACCACTCGCTCCAGAAACTCGGGGTCGAGAGTTTGCGCAATTGGGGGCGCCGCCGGACGTAATCGGTTGAGCACGATCCGGTAGGGGCGCCCCCAGGGGTCCTGGTCGAGTTCATCAATCAGTTTATCCCAGGCCCTGGCCTTGGCCGTGCTGATGGCAGCCCGCAGCGAGTTCCGCGCGGCAAGAAACTCGCTGCGCGCCACAGCACGCTCTTCCCCATCCGCCCCTCGCCGCCGGGCCCGGAGGAGATTGCGGCGCGCTAAATTAGCCACGCGCCGCAGGTCTGCGATCTCCTCCGACCACCAGTACGCGGCCCGGCGGGGGGCGGGCTTACATCGGGGCATGGCCGCGTCACAAAGGCGCTCAGCCATACCCCGAATCTCCTCGGCCTCCGCGTTGGCGTCCACCTGGTCGGTAAGATTCACCGACCAGGTTTCTGCCGCGGCGAAGGCCATCAGTCGATCCTGGTCGAGCTTGGCTAGCGACCAACGCTTCGGGGGTGCATCGCCCCCCATGCGGCGGCGGAGTAGCACCTCCTGGGGGGTGGCGACCACGTCCATTTCAATTTGGACGTGGTCAGACAGAGTGTCCCTTCTGGCCACCCCCCAGTTACTGACTAAACGCGCCGCCCCCGGGGTAGCCCACGTTAAATCCACGATGGACTCCCCTTGAGGGCGGACGCAGGTGCTCTGGGCCCCCTGGTTTAACAAAACGAGGCCCAGCTCCGCCGCCCATCTTAGCAGGATCTCCCCCCTGACATTGGTGGACCGGGAACCCCACGCCCGAGACCAGGCGTTGAAGTCCCCGGCCACCAACACAGGGTGGGGGCGGCATCGGCGTATGCCGTCCCCCAAATCCCTGAGTAAGGATTTAAATTGGGGGAGAGTCCTGCTGGGGGGCGCATACACCCCCGCAACGTGCAAGGCACCCCACCTCGCAATAACAAAGCCTCTCCCACTCGCCACGAGGGAGATGGGAGGGGAGCGAGGGGAGTGCCTTCTAACTATCGCGGCGGACCCGACCGCGTCCCCTAACCAATTGGGATTGTTTCCCGGGACGCGGTACGGCTCCGCCACGATTCCGAGCCCGGCATCACGCTCCGCCAGGTCCTGGATAAAAAGATCTTGGGCCTGGCGGGCGTGATTCAAATTCGCCTGGAGGAGCCTGATGGAGGCGAACTCTAATCCTCCATCGGCTCCTCCCCGCCGGATCCCTCTGTGATGCCATGCATCGGCCCTGCCACGTCGCGGGGCAACACCTTATAGCGGCTACCACAAGGCTCGTTAGCCATAACGACCGGGAGCCGCCTCTCCTCCAGCTCGCACTGCGGCTGGAGATCCACTTCCATAGGCTTGGTTGCCCCTGCCGGAGCAGAGGCAACCAGAGCCATTGTAGCAGCGGGGGTGGCCGCCTGCACCACCTCCATAGCTCCTTCCTCTCTCCCAACACTGGTTGGGGGGACGCTCTCCCGCCGTTGTCTCTGCGGGAGAGGTGCATCCTCCATTCCCTCTGTTGCTGTCCCTATGGTAGCGGCATTAGAGGCAAGAACCGTGGGGGGAGCCTGTGCCGCACCCCGGTTCTTCTTCTTTTTAGACTTGGGGGGCCGACACGCCTCGCCCCCCATTCTATGCCGATCCGGCCTCCCCGCGGTCTTACACACCGCGCAGGAGACCGGACCTTGGCACTTACTTGCCGGGTGCCCAGCAGATCCGCAACGGTAACAAAGACCGCTACGGTCAATGTCAATGTTGGGGCACCTGGCCCTTACGTGGCCCGCCTCCAGGCATTTAAAGCACTGGAGGGGGCGCTTCGTGAGGGCCTCGACGCGTGCCGAGACCCAAATCAATTGGAGGCGGCCCGCCTTCAAAATGCGGTTGGCCGCCTCCACAGGGCACTTGACTAAAACAGTGCCCATGCCCCTCTGATTTGATGGGGGGGAACGGATCTCCCCCACCCTAATGTCAGAGGGGCCGCATGCGCCCTGCCTCTCCACCGCCTCCCTGACCTCTTCGGGGGAGACCGAGGGCTCCAAATCGCGTACCCTTATATCCATGGTACGCTTCGGGCGAGCCACCCGAATCCCCCCCTGGTCCTTGAAGAGGCTGGTGAGCTTTTCAGCGAACAGGTCCGCCTTCTTCTCACGGTCCGGGCCGGATACCTCCAATATCATGGCCCCGGTGGCCGCTTTCCTGGGCACCAATTTCTCGATGCCCAGTTCTGTTATCGATATCCTGGCTTTAGCCTTGTTCAGGATATCTTTATAGCCCCCGTCGACGGAGGTGATAGTCACCGCCGCCGTCGTTGGGGACCTCCTCTTGGGTGGCTTCTTGGCGCCACCCCCCTTTTTGGAGGGGGGGAGCCCTTAGCCGCTTCTCGTTTAGGGGTAGACACAGGGGGAGTAGCCCCCTTCTTCCCCTTTCTTCCGACGACCTGACTCCAGGTCGCGCCGCCCGGCGGGGTGCCCCCAACTGGGTTGGGGGAGGTCTCCGCACAAACCGGAGCGGGGCGACCCGGAGCCGGCGCCGGAGCCGCAGTGAATGCCTGGCTCCCCCCCTTGGATATTGTGGGGGGGCGAGGAGCCGCTTTCTGGGAGGCCGAAGCGCCTCCCTTCTTCTTCTTCTTCTTCTTCTTACTATTTGAAGAAGAAGGAGGGTTGTTCCCCCCCACGGTGTTGGTTGGGGGGGAAGCGGCCTTCTTGTCCCGGTGGGCCTGGCCCGTGGGAGTCCCGTTAGAGGGCGCGGAACTCAAGATAGGGAATCTCCGAATGAAATCCCTAGACACGGCGCTGGACACAGCCTGAACCAGATTGTCCAGGCTCATACCACCCACCGTGTCGGTCCTCTTCTTACGCGGGGACTCCTGTCCCGCTAATACTGGGGGAGGAGCCTCCTCCGGCAGCTTAACCGGGGGGCGCCCCTGCAATGATGGACGAAGAGCTGGGAACTTTTCCCGCTCCTCCTGTGATATTACGGGGCGCTCCGCCGGGGGCTCTTGGAGGGGGGTACGTTCTTCCTCCTCCCCGAAGTACTCCATCCTGTCCCGCCTCGGTCTTAAGACGTGGGGTGATCGAGGAGGGGAGGTCCTCTCCATTTCCTCGATTCTCTTCTTCAGATCGGCGACCTCCGCCTCTAAACGGCGGTTGGCCGCTAATATGTCGTCCGCCCTCTCATTTTGAGGAGAGGGGGCCCTTCCTGAGAGGGGGTCATAGTACCCCCTCTCACCCCTGGCGACCAAGGCGGGGATGCTCTCCTTAAAGGCTGCAGCAGCCTTGAGGAGGCCCCCCGCCATGGTTCCCTGCAACCCTTTAGATGTCGAGGCTGCCTTCCTAATAGTGGCAACGTGCCCAATAAGCAGCTCCACTATCTCTTCGACCGAGGCCCCTTTAATCGCTTCGGCGGCCTCCCTACACTTTGCCTCGAAGCCGCGGGCACGGGCGGGCGTCTCGTCGACAGGGATCTTATTGTCGGTCGCCCTAAGCGCAGATCTCTCTATGTCCTGCGCTTTTTTCATCTTGGCCCGTTCCGCGAGCTTCGAGGCAGTGTATTCGCCCAGGTGGGAGGGGTCCTTGGGGGGACGCCCCCTCAGATCCCTCTTAATTAGGCTAGGGCCTGGCGCACCGTCGGACTCGCTCGACGAGCGGGTACGAGGTGTAGTCTTGGCCCTCTTCTTCTTAGCTTGGTCCAGGCTCTCGACATCGATCTCGTCTGAGCTGTCGGACCTATCTCCGCCTCGTGCTCTGGTGTTGGAGCAGGTTTTTTTGGGCGGAGAAACCCCCTTTCTGGGCCTCTTCTTAATCACCGGGAGTTTGGATAGCATCACCGAACACCCGGAAGGGACCCTCTTCTTTGGCCTCGGATCTGGCGTGTCCGCCATCTCGATATCCGAGTCAGCCGCCCCCCCTCTCAATCGGAGAGTGGGGTATACAAAACACAGGCCACAAACCCGCTCCGTTTCATCTACGGACACGGATGTGCCTCTGGCTGCGAGTTTGCGCCCAAGCTTGGGCGCAAACCCCTTCGCAGACGCCGATTCTCCGGCAGGGCCTGCGGTGCACCCTGCCGGTAGCCCGACGTATGATGACGACGTGAAGGGGGTCGGGACGATGCCCCCCTCACGCCGGGACCTGGGTGTCCGACCACCCTGGTCCGGTAAGGTTATTCTCCTTGTCTGTGACATAACCCATAATTTTATAAAGGTTGGTTTGTTTTCGGGGTGGCCTTCCCCTAGGACGGTTGGCAACCAAGCCTTACGGAGCCCGTCCCGCCCCAGAGCCGAAAATTGGCTCTCTCCGCCGCCCCAGCCCTGCCTCGGCCAACTTCGGGCGAGTGGAAGAGCGCAGACGAATATCTGTCCGAGCGGCCTGGGACGGCCCAGCCATAGTTAGTGCCGTCCCACACTATAGTCTGTGGCGTTACGTCAGCCGACGAGCGCGACAGTGATAGGAGTGAGCGAGAGAGGTATAACAACACTGAGCAGGCCAGAAAGAATCCCAAACTTCGCGTTTCTTGCCACATTCTGTTATTCTCATCTCGCTCGCTCCTATTACTGTCTCGGTTGCTCTCAATGGCTTTTATTGCTACCTCGCTCGCTCCTATTACTGTCTCGATTGCTCTTACTCGCTTTTATTGCCACCTCGCTTGTTCTTATTGCTATTCGTTTCTACGCGGACATAATTTTGAAAATTTTATTATATAATTATATGTTACATTACATACTTTTTGTTTTAATTAAATCTAAATTAAATTTTAAAAAATTTTTATGTATATTAAAATATTTTACTATAATTATAACAATTGTAATAAAAAATATAAATAATTGTAAAAATATTATTGTTTATTAAACATTGAGTACTAATTAAAAAATTGTTTTGTACTTTAATGTTCACTTTGTAAATTTTCTAATAAATTATATTATTAATTATATTATAAAAATTAATAATTAATATAATAAATTGTAACAAATATTCATATTGTAATAAATTAAATTTTATACAAAAACGGAAAGTAATTACAAAATGGTAATTTTTTTAAGAATGTATTTATAAATTTTTATATATTTTTTTCCATAATAAAAAAATATAAAACAAACTTAACCCTATATTTTATTGGCTTGTTTTTCATTATTTTTCTTAGTTTTATTCTTATTTTCTATTATTTTCATGTAAAAAAAAAATTACCTGATATACATCTAATATACATACTTAATATGCATTGGAAAGAAATCATTCGATCTATGGATATTATTACACATTTACATATTTAGTTGCCTTTAAATGCGAAGACTTCAGGAAAATTACTTCAATTTTTTATTAATTTTTGTCTCTTGTTAATAAAAAAGTTAAAAAATGAAACTTACATTAAATTTCTGAAATGTGAAATATGAACATGTTGTCAAATCGTATATTTAATTATCACACTTTTTGAGCATAAATAAAGATTTATGCTTATGATATTGCATTTTATTATTTTGTACACAATAATGTATTGTCTTATTTTTTTATATATAGTAGCAATCTTTATAATCTATAAATGCACATATTTTGGTATAATATAGGACTAATATTCATAGTCTTTTTTATTTTACACATTACTTTAAGAATATGTAAAGTACACTCTTAAGACATTTGTACGATTTTTCCAATCAGTAATATCTCTACGAAACATACTTTTGATTATTTTAAAAATAAGAACGGATTATAAATATCAGCATAAATCATACTTATATAATTCAATCTTGAAACTAAAATTTTACTATGATTTTTTGGAAAATGTATTTTTTTTATTTAATTTATTGTAATTTTAAAAAATTACAAAACCAATTTTTTTTTAAGTTTTGCTTCAGTTGTGTTCTAAATCTGAGCTCTTTACAATAGTAAAAATATAAAAAAACATTGTAATGTTAAGATTTGGTTGATAATAAATGAATTTTTATTGTAGAAAAATAAAAATTAATATTTTAAACTTTCCATTTTTTCTTAATTTATTATTAACAAAAAACCAAAAATTAATAACAATACAACAAAAATATACAGGGTGAGCAACATAAAACCGAACCCATAACGTAACCGCTGCAGAATCATTATTGTTAATGTTAATAAATGCAACATTTCAATTACGTATCATTTATAAAATTTCATTCCTCTACCGATTCTGCAGCGGTTACGTTATGGGTTCGGTTTTATATTGCTCACCCTGTACTTTACGAAAACGTATATTATGTGTCAAACGTATATTGTCTTGTTATTTTACCTATATTGGTACAATTCGTGATCGCGCTAGTCAACATCACTTTCTTATGTTTGCTGACCATTTGTTTACATCGAGCGCTTCGTCGCAGACGTACATTGTTGACACAGAGATCGCCACATTTTCAGCTCCTCGCATTTTTGGTATTTTCTTTTTCATTCTTAATCTATACTTTTTATTTATTTTATTATTTTTAATTTATTTATTATTCTATCTTCTTCTTTTTCTTATTATTTTCCTCATATTTTTGCGTCTTTCTTTGTCTCTTTTCATCTTTCTTCGTCTTTCTTTGCTACTCTTTGTTCTTACTTGTCCCCTTCCATTCTTTTTCTCTTTTGCTATTTCTTTCTCCCTTTGCTTCTTTATTCTTTTTTCATATATCTGTATTAAAATGGAAACGTGCGAAGAAATGAAAAAAATATTTAAATGCAAATTTGTCGACGCTTGGCTAAGTGATGATAGATATAAACATTGGATAGCCAAGGTACCCTCAGATCAAACTTTATATTATTGCACTATTTGCAATAAGAATTTTCCATGTTCATCGCGCGTTTCCAGGCATGTGGATTCTGCGTGTCATAAAAAAAATATTAAAGAAAATGTATTGTGCGGTAATGTGCACAACAAAGCACATCAAAGAACATTTAAGCCACAATGGCTAGATGTCGAAAATTTCAAATCATGGTTACGCGAAGTACCCGACAAAACAAATAATTTTTTTTGTTTAATTTGCAATAGAGAAGTTGCAATTGGGTCTGGTATTGCCCAAATATATAGACACGCAGAATCCACCATGCACCAAAATAAATGTGGAAAAAGCGATTTAGAAGCGAATAAATTGATTGAAAATTTGAATACGCAAACTGATGAATCTCTTTTAACGTTTGATGAGCAAATGAAATTAGCAGAAATAAGATTTGCTGCATTAATTGCCGAAAAAAACATTCCTCATCAAACAGCAAAAGAGATTCTCAGTCTTTTTCAAGACATTGGAAAAATTCCCAATGTTTTGAAAAGCATGAGTATGGGTCGAACAAAATGCAATAAAATCATTTCAAATGTTTTGTGTCCAGTCGAAACGGAACGAGTAGCTGAGAATATTAAGCACACAAAATTTTCCATTTTTATTGACGAAACATCCGATATCACAAATGATAAATGGATGACGTTTCTTGTTAGAGATGTAGATTCCGAAACTTTAGATATTCGATCACAACTAGTAAAGTTAATTGACATTGATGCAAGAGATTGTAGTGCAGAAAAATTGTTTCATGCATTTCAAGCTGAAATGTTTAGTCTTCAAGTTCCATTTACAAATATTCTTGCCCTATCGTGTGATAATGCGTCTGTGATGACAGGAAAACATTTATCTTTTAAAACAAAGCTTGAAGAAAAATGCAAAAATTTATTAACATTTTCATGTCCTTGTCATTCCGCTGCATTGGTTGCACATGCTGCATGTGCAAAAATGCCTGATTTTTGTGAAGAATTTGTTCGAAAAATTGCAAACTTTATTAATACAAGTCCTAAACGTTCAGCTATTTTTAATGAATTTTGCGAATCATTTAAATATACTCACAATAAAATTTTAAAGTTATGTGATACGCGATGGCTCTCACATTATTCATGTATTGATAGAATTTTAGAATTATGGGATGTTATAAAAGATTTTCTAACTGAACATGTTTACAGTGAAAAAACAAAGTCTGGTAAACATTTATTGTCTTTAATGGAAAATGTAGATACACAAGCATACTTTTTATTTCTAAAATACGTTTTAAATTTATTCAATTCCTTTAATGCTTTTTTTCAAGCTATTGAAACTCGAATTCACCTGTTGCAACCTAAATCTTTCAATTTTCTTGTGCAAATCTGTCAAAACTTTATTAAACCTGAAATATTAAGTGAAAAATATTCACTTATTAACATCTCATTTTATGATAAAAATAATTATAAATCTCTTTGTAATATAACTGTAGGATCAGAATGTGAAGAGTATCTTAATCAGTTAATGACAGAAGGACATGCAGATGTTGTCACAGTTATACGACAAAACTGTTTAGAATTTTATATAACTGCTGCCGAGGAAATTAAGAAACGATTACCCATTAACAACATTTTCTTATCTAAATTACAAGTTTTCCAATCACAGACTGCATTACTTGATAGTAATAGAGAAAAATCATTGAATGATGTTTTATTTGTCGCAAAAACTTTAAGTGGTTTTGATGAAGATGATTTAAAGAAAGAATGGCTCACATTGTTTTCTGATTTTACAAACGAAGAAAAACAAACTCTTGCAGCAATCAATTTTGATGACATGTGGAAATACATTTTTAAACGTCAATTTAATAATGAAACTAAATATTTAAATTTAAAATCACTAGTTAACGCGATACGATCACTTCCGAATTCGAACGCAGATCCAGAGAGAACATTCTCTGTTTTATCAGATTTGAAAACCAAAAAAAGAAATAGGCTTTCGTCGACCTCTATTAATGCCGCTTGCGTATTCAAATCAGCGTTGAAGACGAGGGGGGAAACAGCTTTAAATATGGACATAAGTAATAAACACTTATTACTTATGTCACCAGAAAATCTATATGCACCCGCAGCTAAAAAGCAAAAAAGTAGTTTAACGCTATATGCTGCGGATGATATTGCTGGTCCCTCTTCGTCTAATGATACGTGATAATAATGTTCAAAAAATATACAGTATTTTTTGAACATTATTATTTATAACATATTATATAAATAATAATGTTAAAATACATTTTCTGTTACTCTCTCTCTCTCTCTCTCTTTCTCTCTCTCTCTCTCTCTCTCTCTCTTTCTCTCTCCATTTTTTAACATTATTATTTATATAATATGATAATGTATGGGCAGTCAAAAAATTTTTTACAACACATATACACATCACACGCAGACAGAGAGGGTTTGGAGTCGTTAAATACTGTGGAAGTGACGAGCCACGGGGTCCTGATCTCTGCTGTGACACATACACATATACACATCACACGCAGACAGAGAGGGTTTGGAGTCGTTAAATACTGTGGAAGTGACGAGCCACGGGGTCCTGATCTCTGCTGTGACACATACACATATACACATCACACGCAGACAGAGAGGGTTTGGAGTCGTTAAATACTGTGGAAGTGACGAGCCACGGGGTCCTGATCTCTGCTGTGACACATACACATATACACATCACACGCAGACAGAGAGGGTTTGGAGTCGTTAAATACTGTGGAAGTGACGAGCCACGGGGTCCTGATCTCTGCTGTGACACATACACATATACACATCACACGCAGACAGAGAGGGTTTGGAGTCGTTAAATACTGTGGAAGTGACGAGCCACGGGGTCCTGATCTCTGCTGTGACAATTCCTAAACTTTGAATGCTCATATATTATTGAAAATATTCTATTTGTTCGCTTATTCTCTTTAAATTTTTTGGATTGAAATTTTTTACTTCTGTACAGTAAAATATTTACGTTATTTATGGCTTAAATGTTTTGTCTTATAAAATATGAGATGTAATTACTTTTGAATAACAATATTATCACTATTTTGAAAATAGTCTTTTCTTCGCCAGTAATTAAGATAACACATGATAAGATATTATTTGACAGACAAACTGGCCACGTGAAGGCTTTTCAGCCAATCAATATTATTACTATTGTCTTGTGATTTTTTAAATAATAGTGAGTGAATTTCATTCCAAGAAATTTAAAGAGTTTATGCTTTACTTAACCCTGCGCGGTCCCACTATATTTTGACTGGCTCGGCGGTCCCACAGGGTCGTTTGTGTCCGTGTGCGATTTTCAACCGGTTGCATCGCTTTAAAAAATCTAAAAAAATTCATGAGTACTTCTCGATGCTTATTCAATAAGAATCAACAGTTCTCAAAGCCCAAAAGTTATTATTTTTTACGCCATAAATAGCTATTTGAGCGAAAATGCATGAAAAATGTGTTTTCGCTCAAATATTGTTAAAAAAAAAATGTGCGATGGGAAAAAAAAAACTCTTGGATTCTTACCATAGACATCCTAAGATTTGAGAAAAACCTAATCTCGATCCGTTCTGCCGAAATAAGTATAATTATTCAGTCACCTGAAAATGGACAATTTCAAGGAGAGAAAAATTGAAGAATTCAAGGGAAAAAAATTATTTTTGAAATTTATTTTTATTTTTGGATTTCATTGAAAATATACAAAATAATGAAAAAATAAAATATTCTTTCTCTCTGGCATTCCAGAAAAAAATCATCAGAAAAAAAAATCAGATTTTTGAAAAAAAAATTTTTTTTTTGAAAAAAAAATTTATAAAAATGAAATTTTATTTTTACATACCTTCACACACTCTAAAATACGTCCTGAACTCAAAAAACAAAATTTGTTAAAATTCACTTTTTCTTACACGCCGGTCTCACAGGGTCGTTCGTGACCATGCATCAACTTTATTCTATTGACGGTCGAAGACGAACAGACCGATGACGACGAAACTAACGCTGTGGCTCCCTCTATACAACAACTTTTTTTAGAAGTGGGGAGCAAGCTCCACCCATTGTTCAATTTCGGGTAAGACTCAAGTGAAATTTCACTCTGGTCACAAACGACCCAGTAGGACCGCGCAGGGTTAATATAATATTTATTCAAAATATGAAAAATAAAGAATTTAACATAACAGTGAAGCAAAGTAAAATGCTTTTTATTGTGTCAAATATTGTTTAAAAGTTCTTTTGTTGGCAAGAATTATGAGTAAATTTGAAAAATGTGTTTTAATGTTTATATATCAATTTAAAAGTATTTTTTAATATTATATTTGGAAAATAACATTTTCCATTATATTTCCATCACCTTGTCGAATAAAACTGTTCTTTACGACTATTTTTAATACAATTTTTCTTGACTACAATTATATTTTAAAAAATAAATGTTTTATAAAATACAAATAAATATTTTTGCAAATTTTATTAAAATTATAAACAAATTAAAAGTTTAAAAATATATATATGCATTTTTCTATGATTGGTTTTATTGTGTGAATACAATTTTAAAGTTTACTTTATATATTTTAATTTAAAAAATTTGATAAGAACAATTACAACTGACAACATTATGTTCATATATATGCACTATATAAAAATTGCTTGGTCGAATTTTCCATGTTGTTCATTTATGTGTATACGTATATAACTGTACACACACACACATGTACACACACACACACATATATAGCATATGTTGAACAATATAAGATTGCATGTTGTGACTTTCCTACTTAGTCTTGGCATTACTATCCATAAATGCGTTCGCTTAAAATATTCTCCACCAACATTTGAAAGAGCGATCAATAATTAAGAAAATAAAAAAATAATGTTGAATATCATGCTCTATGAAAAGAAATCACAAAAGATAGATTCATGAAAATTATATCTTTTCATCGGCACTTTTCTGGTTTTGACTCTAGGCTCACACAGAGCCATTAAGTGCGAGGTCAATATAATCACCTTCTCTTAAATAATTTTCGGTAGGCACGTCCATAATATGCCTAATAGAGAAATATTGTTATGACCCTATGCACCGGGATAATTGAAAAAGAAGAAAGAAAAGAAGAGGAAAAACAAGAAAAATCTGTGCTCTTTATCTTCGTGTATGCTGTTTTGCACACTTCAAGAAATTATTTTATAAAGAAAATTTCTTCAGTAAATTCATATATAATATAAAAAAACATTATTATGACACTATGCTCCGTTGTGGAATGACAATACTGAAGAAGAAAAAGGAAAAGAAGACAAAGAAGAGGAAGAAAAAATCTGTGCTCTTCATCTGCATTCTTCATGTATGCTGTTTTACATGCTTCAAGGACTTGTGTTACGAACAAAATTCAGTTTTCAATAGGCACATCCATAATATGCATAAGAGGGAAATATTGTTATGACTCTATGCACCGGGATAATTGAAGAAGAAGAAAGAAAAGAAGAGGAAAAACAAGAAAAATCTGTCTTCATCTTCGTGTATGCTGTTTTGCACACTTCAAGAAATTATTTTATAAAGAAAATTTCTTCAGTAAATTCATATATAATATAAAAAAACATTATTATGACACTATGCTCCGTTGTGGAATAACAATACTGAAGAAGAAGAAGGAAAAGAAGACAAAGAAGAGGAAGAAAAAATCTGTGCTCTTCATCTGCATTCTTCATGTATGCTGTTTTACATACTTCAAGAACTTGTGTTACAAAGAAAATTCAGTCTTCAATAGCACATCCATATATAATATTATTGTGACCTGTTCTTCTCCATTCAGAATGACAGGATTGTTGAAAAAGAAGAAAATCTGTACTCTTTTTATGTATGTATTTTACATATTTCAAGAAAGTGTTATGAAGAGAATTTAGACTTCGCTCTCGCTTTGGAAAAATATGGATACATTATTTAATTATTATTGGACGTACAAATACTCTCCACCAATATTTCAAGCAACGGAAACAATGCTGAAGACAATAGAAGGCAGTATTAACATGCTTTAAATAAAGATCGACAATAGATTTTTGGATCATATTTATGATTTTCTACATAGAGAATGCCAATTCAAATGAATTGAATAACAAAAGTCAAATCACGCATGCATATATATATATTTATATAAACCATGAAAAATTCAATTCAGTAATTTTTCTCCAGTGCATATTAAATGACGTTATCTAGTATTACTTTTTTAATGCAAAAATAAAAACTAAAAAAATAATTAAAAAACCAATATAAAATAATAAAAATAAAATAAGAAAAAAATAAAAAACAACATAGTAAAATAGAGTAAACTTTAACATTGCTTTATGATATGGATAACAAAAACAAAACAATTTACAAACATTTTTTAGAAAATTAAACTATTTTATAATTATAATACTTTTTGCAAAATATTTAATTTATTACAATACAAATATTTTTTACAATTTATTGTAATACAGTAAGTAAAATTTAATTTATTATAATATGTTCAAAATAGTCGTCGATAAAAAACAAGACAATTTTTTACTTGGTATTCGTATGTAATGAACGTATAAAAAAATAATATATACATTTAATGAAATTATTAAACGCGTTTATTTGAAACAAAATATCATAAAATTAAAAACCATTTTTAAATTGAAATTTTATCCTTTAAAATACTTTTTTAAATTGTTTTTATTATTTTTATCAAATATTTTTTCTACATAAAAAAATTTCTTCTACATATTCTTTGATAAAATTGGTTTCTATTAAAAGCATTCTATAAAAAGCATTCTAATGTATATTTCACTTTTAATGTATTGAATTTCGCGTTTAATGTGCTCACTGTGTAATATATGAAATACATGTTTGAAAGGTATTACTTTTACCATATGATCAGTAATGTATACATTACATTTTATCTTTATCGTTTTCATTATTACTATTAATTTAATACGTTTGTCTTTCTAATTTCAGTAATTATTTGGCATAATAATTTATTCATATTTTCTAAAATAATTTTATTTTAAACGTGTATTTTTTATGTATACATATGTACAGATATATATGTACATAAATATATCTGTGGAATGTTGTATTATATTAAGTAAAACATGTACGCTTTTTCCAGTCTCCTAACACTAGAAGTACTAAATAGTTATCGACTGTTTCAATTTTTTAAATTTAATTTTTTTGTGAAAGTAGTATCCTAAAATATTATACATTATTACTAATTGCTTTTTTTATTGGGATAAAAAAGTTTATTGCATTTATTCTATCCTTAATACTACCAACAGAATATTAGTTTAAAAAATTGAAACAATCTTTAATTATTTAGTACTTCTAGTGTAAAGATCATTACACAATTTATAATTCATAACAGAATGAGGATATAATTCTATTCATAAAAAACAATTTATAAATGTTTTTATGAATACATTTATAAAAGTATGTTTGATTGTATGTATGTGCGTGTTGTTGTATGCGTGCGTGTGTGCGTACGTGTGCGCGCGCGCTATTTCATTGTTTTGTTATGAATTATAAATTGTGTAAAGTGGTCTTAAAACTGTCACTTCAATACCTATTACTTTCTTTTTTCTATTCTGTCCTTTGTACTTTTCTATTTTTTATATTATCTATCTTTCATCATATTTATTTTGTCTATCCTTTCTTTAACTTCATTCTACTTCTATCTACTTTAACTTTATTTATTTATTCATTTTATTTATTCATTATTCATTCATTATTTATTCAATTCATTCATTCATTCATTCACTCATTCATCCTTCGGAAATGTAAAATATTATTTTCTTTAATATTATATTAAAATTATTATATATAATATTTAAAAAAAACAATTTTTACATTTCCTTTTGACGGAAGAGACCACTACCTTCTCGCGGTTTCCGTTGAGCAACGATATGTACGTCGTCCATTAAAAAAACATACATAATATAATTGTTCATCTCTATCTTAGTCATTTTTATTTAATATTTTTCTTGTATTTTATTAGATTTGAATAATGTTTATTTCTTAGTTAATTTTTGCTATACTAATAATCAAATCAGTCATTTATGTATATTTCTGGCAGATACTTTTTTGAGAAAGACATACATGTCGGCCAAAAGTGGATTTATAACATTCATTCTTTTTTTATTTTTTTCTTCCTATTTTTATATGTAAAAAAATATAATTTTTTAATACATACATATATACATTTTATTAAAAATTTTATATTTGTATATATGTATATATATATATATATATATATATATATATATATATATGTATATATATATGTACATTAGTTATATTATGGAGTGAAGAAATGGAATAAACTTAATTTTTTTATTTCTTAATTTTTTAAATTTTATTTTAATTTAAATTTTTTATTTATGGCGGAAATTTTATTTTTAATTATTTATATATTTCATTAAAATTGTTATAATTAATAAAATATTTTTATGTACATAATTATATAATATAAATATATAATTATATATAATTATACAAAAAGTATGTAATGTAACATATAATTATATAATAAAATTTTCAAAATTATGTCCGCGTAGAAACGAATAGCAATAAGAACAAGCGAGGTGGCAATAAAAGCGAGTAAGAGCAATCGAGACAGTAATAGGAGCGAGCGAGGTAGCAATAAAAGCCATTGAGAGCAACCGAGACAGTAATAGGAGCGAGCGAGATGAGAATAACAGAATGTGGCAAGAAACGCGAAGTTTGGGATTCTTTCTGGCCTGCTCAGTGTTGTTATACCTCTCTCGCTCACTCCTATCACTGTCGCGCTCGTCGGCTGACGTAACGCCACAGACTATAGTGTGACGGCACTAACTATAGCTCGTGAGACAGAGATATTCGTCTGCGCTCTTCCACTCGCCCGAAGTTGGCCGAGCCGCCGAGCGCACACGTACACGGCTCTGCCTCTGTGTGCGTATGCGGCAAGAGCTGCGCCAGTGGCATCACTGGGCCCAGCCCGGTGGGCGCGGGAGTTCCGGGACACCACCGGCCCGTCGCTCCACCTCCATCCCGCGTACTGCGGGACTACGTCCCGCAGCCGTTTGGAAAGAGAGATGGAGCCTTCCCCCCACTGGGGCGCCCCACGCGTCCGGAACACCGGTCACGGGGGGACACCCCGATGGTCGGGAGCACCCGACCCAATCCCGTTGGCGCTCTTAGTTGGAGGGACCCCTCCCCGCCGAGCCAGAGATGCCGGCAATGCCGGGCATCACTGCCCCGACGGATCAAAGGAGCCCCTCCTTAAGCTTCCTCACCCCGACGAGGTGGCACCAATTCGAGGAGGAAGGCAATCCTGGACCAAGTGATCTATCGCCACGGATGCCCAAGCCAGATTATCTCGGACAATGGGACGCAGCTAAGGTCCGAACTGTTGGAAGCAACGCTATGAGCGTTTGGGATCGACCACCGGACAACACCAGTTCGAGCGCCCCACTGTAACCCCGTGGAACGGACAAACCGGACGATCAAGACTATGGTGGCCCAATATACCGGCAAGAATTACCGCCGATGGGACGAACACATGTACCCCCTCCAGTTCGCCTACAACACAGCCCAACACGCGGCCACCGGATATACGCCGGCCTACCTAAACCATGGCCGGGAACTGGCGCTGCCCCACCCGGAGGACCGCCGCCACGCCGCAAACGCCACCCCGCACCAAACCCGGCGACGCCTAGAAGAAGCGTTCAAGGTAGTGCGAATCAACCTGGCGCGCGCCTTCCAAAAGCAGGAGGCGCACTACAACCTGCGACGCCGTAACTGGAAGCCCCGGGTGGGCGAGACCGTCTGGAAGCGAGAATACCCGCTCTCAAAGAAGGCCTCGGGATTCAACGCGAAGTTAGTCCCCCGGTATACCGGCCCGCTAGAAGTCCGGAGGATTATCTCGCCTGTGATCGTCGACCTCCGCGACGCACGTGGACGATGGCATCGTCACGTCCACGTGCAGAATCTGAAGAACGCGCCAGCACCACCAGCCGAGAACACGGAGCATGAGGAGCCCAGCCGCGGTTGAGCACCGCCCGAGGAGACCCCCCCGCGAGCCAATCACCACGTGCGCTGCGGCAGACCACGGGCCGAGCCGCCGACGCCGCGCGCGACCCCCACCACACGACCACCGGCCAATCACCATGGAGACTCCGGCTATATAAATCCGGACATTTCGGAGCCACGCGATATAGACGGAGCAAACAGAGAAAATGGAGACACCCGTCGATTTGGAAACCCTCTTCGGAGATCTCAGCGACCTAGACGAAGACCGCCGGAACCGAGACCGCCCGCGGCCCGCGCCGCACCTGTCGGCTCCGACGCGCGACTTTCCCCGCCACTACTCGGCACCTATCGGCCGGGTATAAAAGGCGGCCGCCGCGTCGAGTCGAGACCAGTCCTTGTGGTCGGGAGCTACCGACCGCTTCCCACTACACAGTGAACGGGCGCTACCGTCACAGCCGGGAGCTACCGGTGTGTAGGCTTTCCCCCTTCGGGAGCTACCGAAGGATCTTTACCTTGTCACCTCCTACCCGAGTCGGGAGCTACCGACTCTTCCGCACGGCGAATGGGAGCTACCGTTCACAGCTGGGAGCTACCGGTGTGCAAGTTTCCCCCCTCGGGAGCTACCGAGGGATATATTTTACCTGACCAATCCCCAGACTGGGTGTTACCGAACACCACGCCGAACACCGTTCTTCGCAAGTACGCGCCGCGCCGGGAGTCCGCGACCGCACCGAGTCCGCCGTGTACGTCGGCATTTAGCTATAAGCCGTGTCCGTCCGCGCCTAGTTCATAAGTCTGCGTCTAGTAATAAGTCTGTGTCTGCGCCCGCGTTTAGTAATAAGTCTGCGTTTGGTAATAAGTTTGTGTTTAATAATAAGTCTGCGTCCGCGTCTAGTAAATCTGCGTCTAGTATAAGTCCACGGTAGTAATAAGTCCGACTCTCACCATAAGCGTGTGAGCCAGCGCGACCTGTGCGCTCTCACACACACGCACACACACACGCACACACCCCCACACACAACATCCACACATTGTATATAAACTGCCACATATCAACCTTTATTATTGAATAAACATCTGTTTGTTACCAAATACCAGAGCAGTGTTTCACCCTTTCTCACCCTAGCCCCGGCGAGCTATTCCCAGATCCCTGCGTGCGAAAGGCGTACCGTCACACATTCAACGTATGCGTGAGAGCTTTTGGCGACTATGGCATTCCGATTACTTGTTGCAATTATAGCAAAGGTACGCTTGGCCAAAGCGATGTAGAAATATAGAAATTGACGAATTAGTCTTACTGCGCAACGAAAATTTGCCTCCTTCTAAATGGGAGTTGGGCCGTGTGGTTGAGTCTTACCCTGGAAGTGACGGTTTAGTTCGAGTGGTTACCGTACGTACTGCTAATACTACATACAAGCGCCCTATTGCGAAACTATGTCGATTGCCTATACAACTATTGCCAAAAGAAAAGACTGAGATTGTAAATAATTAGATGATTATGCATCATACCGGCCTATGCCTCATGGCGGACGGTAATTGTAAAGTCTCACATTGCGCTACGTATTCGTCTGCCATGTACATAGTTATTAAATTTATTTGTAACTTTGCGGTTATTATTTAGCTATATGTAAATTGTATTTAGCTATATGTAAATTGTCATTTCGTTTGCAATCAAACGAGATGGGCGTTATGTTTCGGCCGTTCAAATTAAGAATATCATCGGGAATATTCTCGAGAATGTTCTCGAGAATATTATTGAGAACGTTCTCAACGTCGGTTTGACGATAGGCACCGATGTTTACCTATTTCTTATACTTATATTTTATTGTCTATTTCTTATACCTTCTTATGCCTATTTCTTATGTTGAACTCAAATCCACGAGTTCGCAGCCTTTTGGCTTACCGTATCGCGCGATCACTTTGCCCTTACTTTTGCGAACGACGAGGGATATTTTTGCGATGTTAGTCAGTCCAAACTGAGACAGCATAGTGTCCGTACCGGGACTGTATAGAGTCCGCGTCGAAAACGACTTGAACCGTTGCCGAACCGTATTCATATTGCTGCCGGAGCGACTCGCTCTGAGATTGATTAAGACTCAATTTCTCTTAATTGTTTGTGTAAAATAAAGTGTCTTTAGTTTCGTTATTAAATTACATTTATGAACTCACTTTCCTCTCTTTCAAGCGGTGAAGATACGCGAGACTAACGAAGGCGATCGGCATTTATATATTTAATTGTTGCTGAACAAAAAAATCGATAACACAGAATAATCACTATTTTTATCAATACCATAATGATGGTTAATCCATACATCTTTAGAATCTATTTTAGAAAATTCATTTATTTCATCATTTTGAAACAATTGATTATTTGAGGAATTTACATCTCTTATATCATATGTTTCTTCATGTATTGCTATATTATCGTGCTCATTGTCCTTAATTGTCTTTTTTATTCGCTGTTGTTGACGAATAGACAATAAAATGACTTTCGACATGAACGGTTATACATCACTTTTTGGCTGTAAAATAATCTAAGCTGTAATTCATAAAAATAATAGTTTGAAATATTTTTGAAAGTTGACATTGTAAAGTTTTAAAAAGTTTTCACATATTGCATTACAGGTTACATTTTATTTCATATTGTAACATATATTAAGTTTAAAATGAAATATAACTATATTTCCAGTGAATATTTTGTTATATAAATATTTCACATTATAAAAAAAAATATTTTTATTTTAATATATTTCCTTCAATTTTTTATGTTTAATGTTCCTAATAATATATCAATCATAAAATATAATCGTAAAATTATAGCAGTTAATTAATCCTAATCATAATTTACGAAAAATTATGAAATATATTTTATTAAAAAATATTTGTTCAAAAAATTAAGTTGTTATTTGAGCTTAATACCGATCGATATTTCAGATTATTTTATCATTTTAATAAATTTATCATAATATTTTAACATATATATTATATATATATAATCAATAAAAAGCATACATTTTCTTCATGCGTCTTCAACATTGAATATTTAAGACGCAGAAGAAAACATGCATGTGGTTTTTATTGATATAAAAGTTATTTTTACGAAAGAGTGAATAAGTACATTAAAATTAATAATTTTACTTACCACACAATCGCAGTCACAATAAATTTCTCAAACACCTTTATTTTCCTGTTCTATGCGTATTTTCTGCTGATATATTATACTTATGATATATTATACTGCGCATATTCATGCACGTTCAGGTGTGTTACACATTCTATAGAAATCCGCTAGGAAAATGGAACGAATATATGACGGGCAGTGTACACTGGCGGACATCGATTTGTTCCATGACCCCTTTCCGCGGGGCAAGGGGAATATGGAGAATATCCGTGGCGCCATCAAGCGGCGGCGACTAACCGCCCTTATTTATCGACCTAATTATCGACCGCTAGATAACATGGGTTAATAATACGCGACTTTTTCTTACAAAAATAAATAAATGTATATATATGTATACATCTCATCTTATTTGCATGGACATAGCGATTATATATGATAGGAGAGTTTCACTGGTTTTAGAATAAGCGTAATTATAACCAATAAGAAAAGGAAGTCTATTCGTACTGTACCAAACGGAAACCATCCGTAAATGTGTATGTATAATATGTATGTATGTAATATGTATGTATATATATATATATACAGGGTGTCCCATTATAAAACATCCAGTCGAATATTTCGAAAACCAAGCCCGGGAGAGAAAAATTTTTCAGACAAAAGTTATTTGGTTTCGAGGGGCCCATAAGATGATACCATTGGTTTGACCTTGAAGAATTATTTGAAAGTTACATGAAAGTCACCTCAATTTTTTTAAATGGCATCCCCTATTTTTTATTACATATTCTTGTAGCTGACCTCGAGAGCTTTCCAAAACACTATAATAAAGTATTTTTTCATGAAGTATTTTCCGAGTTATAAAGCTTGAAATAATTTCTTAATTTTACATAAACTGTAAAATATCTCGTAAAATATTTACTTTTCGATGACCTTATCTCAATACTTTTATGCACAGAATAATGAGAGGAATCAATTGGTGTAAAGAAAACACATAGTTGTTTTTAAGAAAAAATATGTAATTGTTAGTTACAAATTGCATATTTTTTCTTAAAAACAACTATGTGTTTTCTTGACACCAATTGGTTCCTCTCATTATTCTGTGCATAAAAGTATTGAGGTAAGGTCATCGAAAAGTAAATATTTTACGAGATATTTTACAGTTTATGTAAAATTATGAAATTATTTCAAGCTTTATAACTCGGAAAATACTTAATAAAAAAATACTTTATTATAGTGTTTTGGAAAGCTCTTGAAGTCAGCTACAAGAATATGTAATAAAAAATAGGGGATGCCATTTAAAAAAATTGAGGTGACTTTCATGTAACTTTCAAATAATTCTTCAAGGTCAAACCAATGGTATCATCTTATGGGCCCCTCAAAACCAAATAACTTTTGTCTGAAAAATTTTTCTCTCCCGGGCTTGGTTTTCGAAATATTCGACTGGATGTTTTATAATGGGACACCCTGTATATATATATATATTTATTTAATATTAAAAAAAAAATTTATTTATTTCAAAAACAATTATCAAAAACAAGAAATTCTATAAATTCTTGCCTTGCAAAATATATCGAAATAAATAAATTTTTATGTATAATATAGAAATAAATATATATTTATCGACCTAATTATCGACCGCTAGATAACATGGGTTAATAATACGCGACTTTTTCTTACAAAAATAAATAAATGTATATATATGTATACATCTCATCTTATTTGCATGGACATAGCGATTATATATGATAGGAGAGTTTCACTGGTTTTAGAATAAGCGTAATTATAACCAATAAGAAAAGGAAGTCTATTCGTACTGTACCAAACGGAAACCATCCGTAAATGTGTATGTATATATATATATATATATATATACAGGGTGACCCATTTTAACTTAGGCAGCCAAATAACTCGAAAAATAAGCACACTACGAAAAAATGTTTAGAATCAAAATTTCGTCATTTCGAGGGGGACGTACAATGACGTTAAAATCAGCCCCCTCACCCCTCCCCCTGGGCGGTGAGGGGGGGCAAGTTTGAAATCTTAAATGGGAACCCCTATTTTTTATTGCATATTCGGAATCTTTGGCTAAAAACACATACAATTTGTCTGAAACATTTTTCTCGATTCATGATAGATGGCGCTGTAATCGACGAAATTCAATTTCTTCGATTTCTCTTACTGAGAACCCATGCTTACGATTCTGCAATAAATTAACAATAAAAATACTACGTTTTCATTGTTAATACTCGAAATTAGTCTTAAAACAAACTTCTCATTATTTTTTATTACTCATTAATTACTTCTCAAGAAACTGCTTTTAGCGTAACCCAGGAACAACGACGTGGACGTAGCAGTTTTCTGTTCCCTTCGGGGTGCTTGATTAACGTGAGTCCCCTCGCCTCTCACAATTCGGGGTGCTTGAACGTGTGGTAACCCAGCCAGTGAAGGCAAGGTCGTGTGGTGACCCAACCAGTGAAGGCAAGGTCGTGTGGTGACCCAACCAGTTAAGGCAAGGTCGTGTGGTGACCCAACCAGTTAAGGCAAGGTCAAGTAGTGACCCAACCAGTGAAGGCAAGGTCGTGTGGTGACCCAACCAGTTAAGGCAAGGTCGTGTGGTGACCCAACCAGTTAAGGCAAGGTCAAGTAGTGACCCAGCCAGTGAAGGCAAGGTCGTGTGGTGACCCAACCAGTTAAGGCAAGATTGCATTGTTATCAACTCTCTCCACATGGAGGAGATGCTCAAAGTGTGCACCATTATTTTCTAAGGATAACAGTAATCGACAGCGAAAGTTACGTTGTACATTTTCTAGCATTAAAGGAGTTATAGCTTCACAAGCTCTTCTTATTCTTTCCATCATATTCAATCTTGTCATTGGAGCTTCACTATACACTGCATCTTTAACGTATCCCCATAAAAAGAAATCAAGGGGGTTCAAATCCGGTGATCTCGGAGGCCACAGAACTGGTCCACCCCGCCCTATCCACCGATTTGGGAACCTTTGATTCAAAAACATCCGTACAATACGAGCATAATGAGCAGGAGCACCATCTTGTTGATACCATAAATTTAGTCTAACTGCAAGGGGAACATTCTCTAGGTATGCTGGCAAATCATTTTCGAGGAATTCTAAATACATTGGACTATTAATTGGACGTTCAAAAAAATGAGGTCCAATGACTTGGCCATTGCAAATACCTACCCATACATATAAACTCCAACGATGTTGATTAAGCACCTCACGATACCAATGTGGATTTTCTGGTGACCAATAGTGGCAATTATGCCTATTGAGACTACCATTGCTGATGAATGTTGCTTCATCACTGAAACAAACATTACTAAAAAAATCTGGATTCTGATCTAACATCTCAAGAGCCCATCTACAAAATTGTACTCTGAGTACGCAGTCGGCCTCACTTAATTCCTGTACCAGAGTAATATGATACGGATGGTAATTGACTGATCGTAACAATCTATGTGCCGTAGTTTGAGGGATTCCCAGTTCTCGTTCTATTTGACGGGTACTAATATGGGGATTTTGATGAACCATAGCCAAAACTGCGAGCAATCTAGGGTCATTATTATTATGAAGTCTATTCCTTCGCCTTTCGCGATGAAGTGGATTATTACGAGATCTCCTTTCAATGTTTATAATTTGTTGATCAGTAGGATGGCGGCGATTTGGGAATCGCTCCGCATAAGTACGGGCAGTAAGTCTGTAATTTCTACCACATTCACCAAAGGTTATAAGAATATCGACTACTTCTGTAGGCGTATAATTTGCCATTTTACCAGAATTTTATCAGAGTACAAATGTTAAAAAAATACATAAACACTTGTGACTTTGGCACTAAATGGACAAAATTTTGGAGGGATACTTAGAGGAACTCCATCAGATGGAAAGTCCAAAATGTCTCGGTACTTCGGACCATTCAAGTTGCCTAAAGGGCAGGTTACGCTAAAAGCAGTTTCTTGAGAAGTAATTAATGAGTAATAAAAAATAATGAGAAGTTTGTTTTAAGACTAATTTCGAGTATTAACAATGAAAACGTAGTATTTTTATTGTTAATTTATTGCAGAATCGTAAGCATGGGTTCTCAGTAAGAGAAATCGAAGAAATTGAATTTCGTCGATTACAGCGCCATCTATCATGAATCGAGAAAAATGTTTCAGACAAATTGTATGTGTTTTTAGCCAAAGATTCCGAATATGCAATAAAAAATAGGGGTTCCCATTTAAGATTTCAAACTTGCCCCCCTCACCGCCCAGGGGGAGGGGTGGGGGAGCTGATTTTAACGTCATTGTACGTCCCCCTCGAAATGACGAAATTTTGATTCTAAACATTTTTTCGTAGTGTGCTTATTTTTCGAGTTATTTGGCTGCCTAAGTTAAAATGGGTCACCCTGTATATATATATATATATATATATATATATATATATATATTTCTATATTAAATATAAAAATTTATTTATTTCAAAAACAATTATCAAAAACAAGAAATTCTATAAATTCTTGCCTTGCAAAATATATCGAAATAAATAAATTTTTATATATAATATAGAAATAAATATATATTTTTATTACATGTATATATATATATACAGGGTGTCTGGTAATTCGAAGATCAACCGTAAACTGCAGGTAGAGTAGGTTAAACTGAGTAGAAAAGTCCTGTATCATTTTGCGATTTTCGTAATAATTAACGAGATATTAATTAAAGAAGATCGACCAATACGCGCGAATCTAAGCGCGCGGCGAGAAGAGACAACCCACGATTATTGTGTAGCGTTTGAATGCGCGGGGAGAAGGAACAGCCTACCGAGAGGGAAAGAAAGAGAGAGAAAGAGAGATGCAAAACAATGCGAGAGAACAATTCGGGGCGGTCGCCGCGGTATTCTAGTATTACGCGCTTCTCGCAACGCTTTGTCACGCGCCTAAACAATCGCGTAACAATGGTTGTGGCTATCCCTTCTTCCCGCGCGCTAAAATGCTAGACAATAACGGTAGGCTGTTCCTTCTCCCCGCGTACTCAAACGCTACACAATAATCGTGGGTTGTCTCTTCTCGCCGCGCGCTTAGATTCGCGCGTATTGGTCGATCTTCTTTAATTAATATCTCATTAATTATTACGAAAATCGCAAAATGATACAGGACTTTTCTACTCAGTTTAACCTACTCTACCTGCAGTTTACGGTTGATCTTCGAATTACCAGACACCCTGTATATATATATATATATATATATATATATATATATATATATATATAGGACATTTCATGTCAAACCGATCACCCTACCTACACAAAAATTGATTTGACCGATGTAGAAGACCGTATAAGGTCTCAAAATGTTCGTCTGTTAAGAGGCTTTCAAATGGAAAGTGGCGTTTTGAGAAATTCAATATGGCGGATCAAATATAGCGCCTACAAAGTTTACTCTTCATGGTTAATTTAAGAAAAAACATTGACAAAATTTTCAAAAGTGGGGGAATATATCCCCAATGCATATATTAGACTGTTTTTGGGTCCGCTGATTACGAATCTATCATCGAAAATATGAAATTCAAAATGGCGGATCAAATATGGCGGACATAAAACCCATATAACAGTACCATAACGATTTCAGGTCACTTGAAGGTTAGGGTCCTGGGGTTTTGGGGATCTCTGATAACAAATTTGCCATTGGAGTTTCGAAATTTAAAATGGCGGAATCAATATGGTGGACGAGGAACCCCAACTATCCTTTTTTACGGCAAAGAACGATTACAGATCACTTACATCACTTAAAGGAAATAGTCTGGGGATTCTTAGGAAGTCTGATTAAATTTACAGCGGCTATTCTCATCGACGACTTATTCTCCAACAGTCCTTTTCAGGATAGTTGATGAACGAGTCTTTCGGTGCCAATTTCCATCCGTGTTTTCCAACAGTCCTTTTCAGGATAGTTGGTGAGCGAGTCTTTCGGTGCCAATTTCCATCCGTGTTTTCCAACAGTCCTTTTTAGGATAGTTGGTAAGCGAGTCTTTCGGTACCAATTTCCATCTGCGTTTTCAAACAGTCCTTTTCAGGATAGTTGGTGAGCGAAAAATTTTTTCTTGCTTATCTTCATCTCTTACAGTTATGTCTTCTCCTGCTAAAAAGTATCGTACAGATAGGTGTATAAATCCATTTAATGTCTCAGGACACGTAGACAAAACTGTTAGGAAGATCCCCAAAAACATGAAAAAGGATTTTCCTGAATTACGGAATGCATCAGTAGTTTGTGAATCTTGCAGAAAATCTTATAAGAAACAATCAGATCCTACTTATAATGAGGAAACAGATATAATTGATAATGGAAACGATAATACGAGTTTAAGTTCTGATTCCGAACCAGACAATACTGACTCACCTTCTGCTAAGGATACAGTTGAAGTTACGCCAGTTGATCTTTTAGAGATTTTCAATGGTCTTGGAGACAACTTCAATACTCTGCCGAAAAACGATCCGTTACGTGTGAGTATTCTTACTGTTGCTCCTGAATCATGGAGCATTCGTAAACTCTCAAAAGTCTTTTGCACTTCGTACTGGATGGCTCGCAAAGTCAAACAGTTAAAAGCATCACATGGAGTTTTTGCTTCTCCAATAGCATCATCAGGAAAAACTTTA
Source organism: Crematogaster levior (assembly GCA_901521435.1). Classification (NCBI taxonomy): domain Eukaryota; kingdom Metazoa; phylum Arthropoda; class Insecta; order Hymenoptera; family Formicidae; genus Crematogaster; species Crematogaster levior. Next base: position 953 of record CABEGB010000848.1, on the reverse strand, counting down.
CCTGTAGCAACTGTGGAGAAAGTACAGAAGTTTTATGAAGATGATATAAATAGCAAGATGCCTAATGTAAAAGATACGGTTAGAGTGTATGATATTGATGGGAAAAAAGAAAGGAGCAAAAAAGATTATTGCTCAATGACATTAAGAACTTGCATGTTCTATTTAAGGAACAGTTTCCTGAACATCCGATCGGATTAACAAAATTTGCAGAACTGACAATGAGACCAAAATGGTGTGTGCTAGCAGGATCTGCTGGTGCGCACATTGTGTGCGTATGTGATTCACTAGAATTTCAAAGCAATGATTGATGCAGTTAATTTGGGAAAACTGTCAAACAATATCCTCAAAGATTATAAGGATTGTCTAAATTACGTTCTATGCAGAAATCCCAAATCACAATGTTATTTGAATGAGTGTAAATCATGCCCAAAAGTTACAAAGTTTTCAGATTATATCGAGGAACTTTTATATGAGCACAACATTCATCAAGTTATTTTCAGCACGTGGCAATCTACGGACACTTTAATAAAAGAGTCTGTCTTCACAAGATTTTACTGATGCTTTATGCTCTAAACTGCGTCAATTAATACCTCACCACTTCATCTCTAAAGAGCAAACAAAATTTATTTCTGAAAAATAACATTTCAAACAATGAGATTTCAGTCCAATTAGATTTCGCATAGAACTATGCTTTTGTAGCTCAAAACGCTGCACAAGCATTTCATTTCAATAATGATCAAAGCACCATTTTTCCGGCTGTTATTATAAGTCTGGTCATGAAATAAAACATTTCAGTACGTCAACAATGTCCGACTGTACCACTTCATCTCCAAAGAGCAAAAAAATTTATTTCTGAAAAATAACATTTCAAACAATGAGGTTTTAACTATACCGTACGATCATTTTCTTTGCCAGTAGAAATTAAAACTCAAATGAAAGAAGAATAGTTGACG